>CM019119.1:13368343-13470843 GCA_009720345.1 Fragaria iinumae
TGACATGTTCATTCAGAATGTAATGTTGTTTTATTTAGGACTGCAATCACTGTATGCAAGTGGTAAAGAGTGAAAGAGTTAGAAGAACAGTAAATAAGTAATTTACTAAATTTTTTTTTTTTTTTAATCAAAATATTAATGATTTCATTGATAACATCATTAACATATAAAGATTACAATGTGGATCGATTCACTGTCTTGTGCGTATAGAGAACAAATAAAATCATTTAATACACAATTAGATAGTAACCTCCCAGTAATTTACTAAATTGATTCAGATATATGATGACAAAATATATAGTTACTTATGAGCGTATACAAACTCTGATCGAAATCTCCTGCTGTCAACTAATCCTGAAGAGATACTAGCTTATCTGAATAGTTAATAATACTTGCATTCGTTGCTTTGATTAGGTACGTAGGTTTCTGCGAGCATGCTTGGTTCTCATCATCATATGAAAAAAAAATTGTAGAATAAATCAAAATTCAGATGTTTAAATTCTATGCTGATTTCCAGATTTGCAGTAACAAGTCCAAATGCTAAATCAATTTCCTTATCCACTGAAAAAGGACTTGAATCAGTGCGTAATATTATTACTTGGTAGAACTCAAACAATCATCCCTTAATAACAACAAAAAGCACAAATAATACTTTGATAGTCATTCTTCAATCATCATCAACATACACAGTCTCTTGTGTAAACAATCCACCAAATACCTTCCTCACTTCACTCTTCGCCTCTGTTTGTTTGGATTTAGGCTTTGACGACTCCTTTGGTTTCGGAGGTGCAACTTTCTTAGCAACTGCTTTCTGCCGAGGCAGTGTCTTAGCCTTGGCCTGTCCCCTTATAGTAGCAATCTGAACTTTCGGTGTCTCCATGGATTTTGCAACTGTCTCAGAAAGTTGTGAGCTGAACTTATCCCAAGACAGCCCTGAGCCGAAGTCTTTTGCTTTGCTAACGAGGCCATCAAATGAGGCCCCAGCAGCCTCAGCCTTCACTTGAGCTTCTTCTGCTAAACTTGAGGCTTGAGCTTCTTGTTCGGATAGCTTCTTTACTTCTTCTTGGAGTATCTTTGTTGCCTCGGCTGCTTCACGAGCTTTCTCAGCAGCTACTATTGCCTCTTCTTCTGCCTTTGCTTTTGCAATCGCTTCTGCATAAGCTTTCCTTCTTCCGTCCTCAGGGATTATACTAAATGCAAATAAAATATGCAATAAGTTAATAGAATTCATTGCAATCAAACTAAACAGCCAGCTAACAAGGATGAAGAATCATCTCTATGTACGATACCTGAAAAGTTGATCTACAGGCCTCAAAGGTGCTGATGGATCGGTATATACCTCCACAACCTGGGGTCACAAATAAACATTCAAATCATAGTTAAGACGACTGCAAATCAAGAAAGTAAAAGCCGAAAAATATATTGTTGATCATATCTTTGGCCAGGGTGAAACCCGCCGGATGTCACAAATTGTCAAATCCTGTCATAAAATGTAGTAGAAAACTGTCCCATTTTCATAGGCAAAAACTTCATGCTTAGCATGAGCAGCAATGATGTACCTTATTTTCTGCCACAGAAGTGTTTGAGAAAACATCTGCCACCAAGGAAGCAATCTGGGACTTGGCTACCTGATAGTGTAATGTTGGATAATATCAGGAAAGAGTAAAATTTTAATGCCCGAAAAATGGAAAGTAAAATGAAGAGAATGAAAGCATTACATATTACTGCATACATTACATTACTTTGTAGTCGTTAGCGCCTCCGTTTCCTTCAGCTGACACAACAACATTGTACGAGCTCTCGGGAGAAAAATCATCCGTCAGACTTGTCTTTATGAAAGTGTAGCTGACATCTGTTTCAATTACCTTTTGCAACAATTCAGGGATGCTCAACAGCTGAGATCGCGAGAAGATGTTGCTAAAAAATGAAGATATGCCATCTAGCACATTGTAAGTCGATGCACCAGCTGTGTTCCCGTCATAGACAATTGCCACATGCCCGACACCGGCGAGTTGAGCAGCTTGGATTACTTGCAAGGCGTCTGATGGTGTGACTTCAGTCGTTGGACCATTCTCGGAGGGGCCAATTGTGACAACAACTTTGCTGGCATTTCCGATGGCTTTGGCGATAGTTTCAGCATCTTGGAAGGCAGATTCCACAGCATTGAGGCGTTTTGATTCCTCATTTGATAGGATCTACAGTGTTAGTATGTACAATGTACTTGGAATCAATCTTACAAGTTGCATGAGGCTACATACCACAGTAAATCATCCTCAATTTTCAAAAGACAAAACCTCATACCAACTGTGGTGAATGTTTTGTGCTGATGTGCATCGCATATAATTGCCATATCATTGTTTACTATTTTAAGGAATATTATGCGTATCACATATCCCAGTAGTTTTTACCGGATGTGATGCAAATTAACATTTTGAATAATAACTTTTTTCTTACGTCTTCAAGTTTCATCTAACTTTCATCTTCTTCTAAGCACAAATTATGCTAATCCAACCACCAATGTATTCACATTGTTCATCTGTATGGTCTGAGAAGCTAACCTTGTATTTAGAAGCAACACGAGCCAATTCTTGCGCATCACCTAGTTCAGGCACACCAGCCCTCACGCTAAAACCCTCACGCAGAAGGGTCTGCGCTATACGAACCCCAGCCTGCCCGGTTGCACCAGCAACAAACACGGTTCCAGGGTCCTTGCTTCTGGAGGGACCAAATGATAAAGAAGGCCTGCTCACAACAGGGACCAAAGACTTGACGTCGGGTAATTTCCCGAAATTAAACCTGAATGGACTTGAATTGGAGTCACCGGCTTCGCCTTCGTCGGAGGATGAAGAACCAACGTCCCCTTTGCCAAGCCGAAACGCAGAGAACGGTCTGGCCTTGTCGGCAAAGACGGTGAACTTTCGGGGGTTTCTGAGGCTTGTTGTTGCTTTTGAATTGGGTGAGGAGGTTAGAACGAATGAATATGAGGTGAGAGTTGCAGCCATTGAAACTGGCGCTCAGAATCTCTCTCCCTTCACAATTCAGTTTCCATGGTATTCATGACTTCTGTACTTGACTGAGTGAGCAACAATCTGGATGGGAAGGTTTGGGAGCAGGCAAATGAAATGTTGCCACATGGACTCGCTATCTACTATGGAAAAATTGAACACCAGAGAAATCTAATGGGATGTTGAACCACCAGAAAAAGACGTATAGAGATATTCGAGCATTACCAAAATCATATATGTTTTAGATCAACAAGATTTTATCCATTCATGCAACCACAGAAATAATACGATAGGCATGGCCCATACTGGCTCATGTCTATAACTCCATTGCTAGGCAGCCTAAGCAAACTGAAGCACACCACCCCACAGCTTGAAAATCTAAGCTCGTGGATATAGTAAATAGATGGTACATACAAAAACCTCACTAGGCACAAATATACGGCAATTTTGTGGACAAGTAGTAACAAAACAAACGATTGCGGACAACCATCATATGGCATGTCAAAAAAACGGTTGTTTGCATGTCAGTAAAACAGTTGTATTACAAGAAACTATGATGAACTTGTAAACAAAGCAAAACGACCATCATCCTTCATAGAAAGTGAAGGTCTCTGGTCTGAATAGTGGAAACAGCTGAGCAACAATCCGTCAATACTCAGAAAGGAAGGGCAGCGTTAGATTCAGAACAATTCCAAGTGAAAACAGAAGATGAGAAACTGGCCCATATTATGCAATTTTCATGTCGATATTGACTAAAACCGATTGTCTGAACCCGCTATAAAACTACACACGAGATTCTCGTGACATGGAACGGAACTCCCAACTTTGTCACTGAGAAGTGAGAAGTGATAAGTCCCCAAAGATGGCCACAACATAACCAGGAAGGAAATATGGAAGAACCAAGAACTTGAAATTAATACAAGGGATTCACATTACAGCATCTGGAAGCAAGTTTTTCCAGGACATTCCCATCTAAGACGTGAGGATACAATAAATTGGGAGTAATCTATGATGCCAAAAAGAAATTTCAGATAGGGAGTAACGTTATCTTAAGTCTAAACACACCAAATATAGGAGGCAAAAGACACAAAATATACTAGCAAGAATAGATCAGCCCTTGCTTCTCACTGAGATCTGGAACAAGAAATATCAGTTCTCAATCAACAAAAAGGGAAGTTGATGCCTATCTAGATTCAATTTCTCTGCCCATCTCTTCGGTCAAAAAATTGATAAAGGAGGCAGTATCAAAGTCAGCAAGCTTAACTTACATGCTTTAGCCATGTCAAACAGATTATGATCGTGTTTCACATCTCCAATAAAACTCGCAGAGAAACACTTGCTACCTGCAAATGCTTAAGCATAGGCAGTAACATCCAGCCTACATTCAGAGGAAGAATTACTATCACTCGCAGCCTAAACTAGTTAACCTCAAACTAAAGGCATATAGAGCACAAAGTTTTATCTATAAAACTGGGTGAATAGTCCTCAAATTGGATGTAATTTTCAAGCACTGAGAATGAAAAGAAATACATTGCAAGGAAATTCATGTAGGTCAATCTAAAAAAGTATATTGAAATCACAATATTTGTCAATACTGCTAAATGATGAAGTAAACAAGGTCAAATGATCCACACAACAGACTTTTTCTATCAAAGTGGGATGCTTCACATAAAATGTGAAGCCCAGTGAGAAAGCATGCTCCATTATCACCCGTATTAATATTCTATATACATACATGATATACTATCCACGTTAACCTTACAGCTGATATCAACATCAGGACCAGTCACCATGGAGAGAATTATAGAAAATTAAGTCCCAGGAAGAACTCTCAAGCTGCCAACCTTAAAATTTTAACAAAAATAAAGTAAGAAAGCAGCAATAAAAATTTATACATTTTAGAGACAGAAAGACATGGAGAGAAACGGAGACATGGGGAAAAGATCTACCTAACTGACCTAAGCCACTGAGTTGTTCATAGAAAACTTTACCTGAAATCCATGGTCAAAATGCGAATCTGCACATGATCTGCTCTAGTTGACATAAATTTCATCTATCAATTAACCAGAAAGCTAAATTTAGTTAATCCGCGTCAATGAAACACAACACCTTTAGGATCTTTTTGACGTAAGAAACAAAAAATATGAGACATTCACAAAGAATGTCTACCAACAATTATATCTAATCAATTAAAAACGAAGCCCAATATAAAAGTCACAATCAGACAACAGACATGTATAAAGGCAAATATGAGCTTCACACCCATGTGATTCACAGATTATTACCAGAAAATCTAGGAGCAATGTCTGCATAAAGTAGAACTCAAGAATAGCTCAGGGAATCCTCATTTATCCACTTAAGCTGCCAGCAGTAAACACAGACTACATCAAACAGTAACCAAAACATAGAAACACTATTTATGAAAATATATTCCTAACAAATCTGAAATATTACTACTTGATCAGATTAAAAAGATTAAATCACATCAGCATATCTCAACAAAGTAACAAATTTATTGACTGATGCCCTTCTTTGCTTTGAGTGATTCAAGAGCCTTCTTGCGCAATTCAATCTCAAGTTTCTTCTGAACAGTCTCTTCTTCATTGTCACTTGAATGAAACCCCCTTCCGGTGACAAGTTCACCATCTGAACCAGAACCATCACTGGAGTTCTTCACTTTCTGTTTCTCGGCACGACGTTCTTCTCTTCTGCGTCGACGCTCCTCACGCCTCCGGCGCTTCTTCTCCTTCCGCAACCTCTTTTCCTCTTTCCTCCTCTTTTTAGCCTCCTTCCTGTCCTCTATTGCAGAATCATAACTGTCATCATCATCTGAAGTCACTTCTTGCTTCTCTGATCTCTTATTCTTTCTCTTTTCCTTGTCTCCGCTTCTGCCTTTGTCACTGTCCTCAGAACCAGAATCCAAACCGCCACTATGGTTACTATGATCAACCATTTCAACAGATGAGTGCAAAGATCCAGGTTTACGATGTCGTTCGCTATCCTTGGTATTCTTTGAATGAGAGCGGTTCTTATCATCAGCTTTTTTCCCTTCACCAGGATTTGATGTCTCACCTGGCAGAGAGTCTTTATAGACAATTGGCATGTTTGAACCCCTCCCAGAAGATTTTCCACTGTCAGAAATGTTATAATATCATGAAACCGTTCATGCAAGTAGTCATAATTCATTAATGTAAAATTAAATCATGTCACAGGCTATGTTTACCTCTTCATCTCCTGCTCTTGGTTTCTGCTTTCAATCTTCTCCAAATGGCTTTGAGATTCAGTAAACCTTTGACCAGATACTACTCTTTCAGGAGAGTACTCTTCCTTATCAGAAATCTTAGCAGGAGAAATTATCTGCTTACTGATCCCTGATGTATCTCTGGATCTTCTCTCCAAGGACTTGGGTCTGTGATCAGCATCATCCCTACAACAAGACATCCAGAATCACTTGATGACCAAAATTATCAAACAAAATTTCAAATGATGGAACTATAATTTATTCCTTACTCTTCTTCACATTCTTTGGGACTGTCACGACGAAGTTTTTGTTCTCTTGGTTTCCTTGAAGGACTTGAGCTACCATAACGAGCAATTTGCTCCCTTGGTCGTTTCGCAGGACTTTCAGATGGACTGGACAATCTTCTAGAGGAAAAAATAGTAAGCATAGACTAAAATAACAAAATTATCAGAAGACTTGCACATATTCTCATATGAGAGAGTAATGCAGCAAAGATGAATACCTCCTCTTTTCCCTCACACTCCTTGCACCTGATGGAGGTTCTAAATTTAGAGGAGACTTCTCTGGTGATGGCAACAAAGCTGGAACTCTTTTGTGGTAATTATTCCCATTCTTCGATTCCCTCTGCAGTGACCCTTCGGAACCAGAGGATTGCTGTGAAGCTGGAGACAAGTTCTCAACAGACCTGTACAGGATTTTTTATGTTATGAATCATAATATTGTCGAATAGTCTTATTTAAAATAAACAAATAAATCCTAGATACATTGCTAAGAAATAAATGACTTAACAGGGATGGTGCAAGGAGAGCTAGCCATACAAGATGTCCCTTGCGCAATCTCATTTATTCATGCAGCAAGTTGCATGAAAAACTATTGGAGGGTCAAAAAGAAGAAAAGTCTAACAGCAAATACAAAATCAAGTGGAAACTAAACCTTGTTCTTTCTTGGTGGGATTGCAGGGGAGATCTCTTCTGCGTTGTTGTTCTCCTGACTGGTGAAGGGGCATCACGCCGAACAGGAGATGAAGAACTTCGATCAGAAGGAGAAGGAGACCTACGTCGAAGAGGTGGGGACCTCCTGCCACTCCGAACTGGTGACCTCCGTCGCACTGGAGATGCATACCTGTTCCGTGAAGATCTTCGATACAATGGTCGAACAGGTGAGGGTGATCTACGACGTGCGGGTGAGGGGGACCTGCGACGCCGTACAATAGGTGACACCCGACGCCGCAGAGGGGAGGGTGACCTGCGACGCCGGATAGGTGATGGTGATCTGCGATTACGAACAGGTGAGGGTCTGCGGCGGCGGAGAGGTGAGGGCGATCTTCGGCGCCGATAGGGTGATCTACGGCCTCGAAAAGGTGAGGGTGATCTGCGGCTTCGGAAAGGTGGAGGTGACCTGCGACGTCCAGGAGAACGTGATCTACGCTGATAGGGAGAATGAACTCGACGCGGTACAGGAGAGCGTGATCTGTGCGGTGAATTTGATCGTGATCCTCTCCTGGAATGAGGTGATCTTCCTCTTGGGGAAAGTGATCCCTCAGGTGACCGCCTCCTAGAAGTAATCGGTCGTCTTTGTGGAGAGCGATAACCCCTTCCCCTTTCAGAAGAAATGGACCGTCCCCGTGCTTCTGGTGACTTAGATACACTGCTTGATCCATCTCTTTCACCAAACCTGTATAGTGGCAGTGAGATTCAACAATTTAGGATCCAAAAACAAACTATTGGTGATAGAAAAGAAACTCATTATAAATGCAAGATATCATAAATATCAAGTCTTTACTTATCATACCAACCATTTTCCAAAGATAATCAATGGTAAGAAAATAAAGTGAAAATTTACTAAGGAGTAACAAAGCATGCTCAGCATTACTAAAATATGACTACTCAGAAGCTGGACCGAACATAGAGAATTAAACCAAGCAGTATATTTAAGATTTATGGCACAAAGTGGTTCAAGATAGTACCGAGGGGACAAAGATGAGTCCGAATCTGCTGAATCTATTGGAGGCAGTGGAGATCTAGAAACCCTGTAGAAGGTTGAACATAAAACATTTAGCAGGGCTGGTGTTCAAATTCAAACATAATCGTGGCTACAGTATCTCAATATGTAGCATGACCGGATCAAAATATTAAGAGTAAGGTGTATACCACGTATCATAAATATAATGAATGTCTTGTATATGAATAACATCCCACACATACCGACAGTGTGAACACAGATAGACTGCAGACTAGCAGGAATACTACTCAAGTGTCAAATGAATTCCAATGGCTTTTACCTGTTCCTTGCTGTCACACCATTCCTGTTGCCAGTCCCTCTCTCATCATCAGGACGGTCACTTGAAGCCCTTGGGGACACACGGTGTGAACTTGGCCCCGCCTCACCATTGCTTGGTTTCTTATCAACCCCTCCTTCCTACAGTAGTTTGAGGAAAAGGCATGAACCCAAATAATTGGAGAAGCTAGCTGAATGCATGAAAACACAAACGGAAGTTAAAACCAAAAACCCTGCTCTAGAGAATGTAACTCCAGCATGAATAAATGCTATTACCATCTTCTTTGATCTCTCTAGTTCAAGCACCTCCTTATCTTTCTTTCTCTGAGTTTCAATTGCATCTGCCTCCTCCTGGAATAATCAATAGCAAACTTCTTCAATAAAAGCTGTATTATCTCAACAGACTAAGACCACAATGCAACAGTATATACTAACCTTCTTTTTTCGTGCTTCTTCTTGTTTGGCATCCAAGAACTGTTGAGGGACACCACTGGCATTATTTTGTGCACTGAGAAGATGAGTCCAGAGCTCTTTCATAAACTTAACTGTATTTTTCTCCATAAATCCAGTCAGCGAAATTTGAATCTCCTTTCCATTCGCTTCCTGCGTATTGAAAAAACATGTACCATTCATAAAACTATATATTAACAACAAAACAAAAATCCATGGCCTGCGTACCAAGAGATTGTAACAATATATCATCGAGATAAGCTTTACTTTAGCTGACAACTGAGTGCCGTTTGGAAACACACACAAAAAAACAAATTATGTTTATAAATAAAAGTGATGAAAAAAAAAAATGATTCAGATTATGCATCACATTACCTTGACATCCAAAAGACCATAAATGAAGTTGATAAGAACTTCATCTTCAAAACCGAGAAGCTCAGTTACCCGGGAAGCAATCCATGGACGCATAACATCCATGTTCACCTTCGTCATGTCCACCTGCAACATCATTTACACACCATTAATCACACTAACTGGCAATACCCGATTCCGTAAGTTAACCAATTCCCCAATTCTCACACATTATCAAAAACACAGATAATACAAGGCGGCCAATAAATTAACAACAAATAGGGATCTCGGAAATGAACCAGATGCTCCAATTCCGGTGCGAATTTCTGCGATTTCATCAGCTTGGCTTGCTTGTTGGAAAACCTCGTGTCCTGATCAGCCGACGTACCCTGATAAACACAATCCAATTCAGAAGAATTCATCACATAAACAGATACAAAATCAACCAAATTGAACGAAATTAAGAATCTTTTTTAAATTTTAGAAAATATCTGAACCATAGCATAGCAGTATGAAATCGATGCCGAAATCCAAACGAAAACAACTAATCAAAAGCAATTCAGAAACTGACCCTGAAGAACCCGCCCGACATGATGATTTAGGGTTGGCGATTGATTTCGGGGATCAATAATTGACGAAGAGAAGCAGCGAGCGTTGTGGTTTGATACTTATTGGGTTGTTGGGAAAGCTTTGATAACAGAAGGGGGTTGGAATCTGAAATCCAGACCCAATTAGAGGTAAGAATGAGTATCCAGTACTCTCTCTCTCTCCCCTCCCAAAGCCTGCGACTCTGGAACTGTGCGTGTGTTTGTCTCCTTTTATTGCTGATGGACCTATTCGGCTTAGCCCTAATTCAGAAACGGGAATTACGACTTTACCCGTGATCTGTAATTTGCTCCAAATATCTGTCTTCAACGCAGATATTTTTTATTTCCTCTTAGACAAAAAATGGTGCGATAAAGTCCTAATGGTTAGTTTGGCTTTCCTATCTCACTCCCAATCAAAAAAGAAAAAAAAAATTAAACGGGTGTAATAAGAAACTATTCTTGGTGAAAAGAGACGGTGTTTTTTTTTTTGAAGAGGGAGGAGGTGTTTAATGATTTTAGATTGTGATAATTTTTTTTTCAGTGAGAATTTTCTGGATGATAACTTAATATGATATAAAAAAAATTTAAAAAAATTATATTGTTGAAAGAATTTACATTTATATCTTTGATGATGTGTCTTAACCGAATATTCTCTTTATTATACTATAATATCTCTGATTTACAGGGATTCTCTATGTAATGCTTATATAAAGGTCATAATATTCACATATTCTTTATCACGTTATCAGACTTGGTGTCCTAGCCAAAAAATAATAGGTCAACTATCCCGAAAAACTCTAAAACCTTCGAAAACCCAAACTTTTCCCGAAACCCTAATCTACTCATTTCGTTTTTCCCGATTTCTGACCGGATTTTCCTTTGTCCACGGCCGGAATTTCATATCCATAGAAACCCTCGACGTCCCGGTTCCAACCCCACCGGTCTCACCCCGAGGCCGCCGAAAGTTTCCAAACCGCCACCTCCAACCACAGGTTCACCGCCTTCCCGTGCTCTGATCGACCTGATTTTTGGACAGCGGTTTCCTCTTCCAGTGGTGCTCCTCCTATTAAAATTTCAGCTCCAAAATCGAAGCAGAAGTAGGTGAAAAGTTGTTTCTCCTCTTGGCAACCTCTAGAAACCAAAGATTTCAAGATTTCTCGTCTTCCAAGGAAAGCCAGAAAGGTTCCCAACCTTTGGTCGAAGCCCGCAATCGACTCAAACTCATCAAAGGTAAATTTTTAATTAAGGTTACTGCTTTCTGAATTTCAATTCATAGTTCGGGCTTAGTAGTCTTTCCATCTATCCCCTTTATATGACGGGATTGGGTTTTGGGAGTTTTGTTGGGGCTCTCATCCTCTATTAAACTTTGTGACTGCGACATACGCGTCACCATATATTTGCGACTGCGATTACACATCGCTGCGACAGCTGTGAGCATCGCCTAAAGGGAAGAATCGATTGTGACTGCGATTACGCGTCCCCTGCTTTTATTTGCATCGATTTTATGACCACATCATTGGTTCACTAATTCCAATCCCCTTGTCTTTTGTAAATGACTACGCCTCCAAGGCCTGAGTTTGAGATCCTCGATGTACGAGGCAATAATTACCTTCAATGGGCATCCGATGTTACATGATTATTCGTCAGAAAAGGATTTACTTCCACTATTTTTTCTCCTGATGGCCCAGATGCGGTTCCCAGTGAGATGATCAAAGCCTAAACCCTCATGTTCATGAGGCGCCATATCCATAAGGAATTGAAGATGCAATATCTTATGATAATGGATCCCAAAGAACTGTGGGACGACTTGAAGCTCCGCTTTGATTACGTACATGATGTACAGTTTCCAGCGTTGCCAGCAGGATGGCAAATCATCCGCCAACTTCTATTGCATTCAACCCAGCTCCATTGTCTTCCTTGCTTTCATTGCGGCTCTAATGCCCATATGCACGAAGATTGTCGTGCCAACGAGGATGCTAGAGATACCTACAGAATTCACAATCAGTACTTGGCTCAAGAAGCTAACTTTACTGGGGAAGATGACATTGGTGCTGAGCATTCCACCAATCTCACCATAACAGATTTCGTAGCTAAGAAGCAAGCTGGTCATGCACACATAGATGTTGCGGATTTTGATTAAACTCTTTTGATTAGATGTTTTTTCTCTGCTATTTTATGTTTGGCACTTGTTTAGCCACAGTTATATTTGACTTTTCAGTCAGTTTTTATGGAATTAGACATCTTTTGATGTATTTTTCAGTTGATATTAATAAAATCTCTTCTTTATGTTCAAATGTGTTGAATAGATTGAGAATTTTATTCCCTTATGATTGGTTTGAATTGCACAAAGCTAAACGCTACATTACATGGCAAACATGCTAAATCCACATGTGTTTGTGGTCCTTGAATTGGTTATGGCATAAAGAATGGTAAAACATGAGAACAATTGCAAAAAATCGACGAAAATACACCAAGGTAGCAAGTTATCGTGTATTGGCAGTGTTGCAACGCCTTTAAGGCGCCCCTGAGCATCCCTGATGCGCGCTGGGCAGCTGCCTGAGCCCCTCGAGGGCCCCTGCCACAGCATGCCGAGCCCTAGTGCCGGCTGTGAGCCCCTAAGGGCCCCCTGCCGCACGTTTGGGTCGACAACGTGCCCCTAGCGAGCCCATGCACATCGCTGGGTGCCACTGAGCTTCGCTGAGCCCCGACCGCGCTCCTGCCACACCCATGTGCGCTGCTGCGCGCCGACCGAGCCCCGGACAAGCCCCTGCACGCCCCTGCCATGACGCGCCCCTGTGAGTCCCTAGAGGGCCCTTGTCGTCTGCCAGCGCTGCTAGCGCACTTTTGGTGCTGCTGTTGAGCCTTTAGGCCGGCCACATGCTATGATTTCATGAAAGTGATTTTCATGTCGTGTAATTGCACTCATTCGGGTTCCAACTTGGCTTAAATTCCCGATTAACCCCTCTATGTTTAATTAGAGTGCTTGCCTTGTCTTGATCCAAGACTAATTAATTTCACATATTTGTGTAGATGTCTCATGGCGAAATTGAGTGTCTAGCTGACAGTGGGACTACTCACACTATTATAAGGAATATGCTGTTATTTACAGACTTTATGCCTCACGTATCCTCAGTGACAATCATGATTGGTTCCTTGCCTTTGATTCATGGCAGAGGTAATGCGCAGTTTTTGTTGCCAAATGGTACAATGATACATGTCATTGACGCACTCTACGTGCCTAAGGGTAATCGAACCTTGTTATCATTTAGAAACATTCGTGCCAACGGATTTCACCTGGAAACGTTCGAAGAGAATAGACAAGAGTTTTTCTTTATTACCTCTAATGACTGCGGTCATAAACGCATCTTAGAGAAGCTCAAGAGTTAATCAAGTGGGTTGTATCTGACAACCATCAGGATTATTGAATCATATGTTGTTTCTCACAGTTTTTACGACTCTAACTCTTACAAGCTTTGGCATGACCGTTTGGGACATCCCGGACGTGACATGATTATCTAAATTCTCAAGAATTCACATGGACATCCATTTTTCCGAGCACTGAAGCGTGTTGGAGCTCCTCCTTTCACCGAAATAGGTGATGCGGCCGTGCATGATGCACCTGCCATAGGCTCGGCCTCCAAGGCCATTGCCGAGACTCCAAATGCCTCTATGGCTATCTCTAATGCTCACCGCTCGTTTTGCAAAGCTTGTTCACTCCAAATTGAATGCAAGACCATCTTTTGCTAGTGATTCTAAACAAAACATTCCATTCCGACAAAGGATCCAAGGTGATATTTGTGGACCTATCAAACCAGAGTGCGGACCATTTCGATATTTCATGGTTCTGGTTGATGCATCAATGCGTTGGTCACACGTTGTTTTGCTATCTACATGAAAAGTTGCATTTGCTAAACTCCTAGCTCAAATTATTAAGCTTCGGGCTCACCACCTTGATCATCCAATCAAGTCTATTCGATTAGACAATGCTGGAGAGTTTTCGTCTAAGTCTTTTGACGACTATTGCATGTCCATCGAGATTAAAGTAGAACATCTCATACCCTATGTGCATACACAAAACGGTCTTGCAGAAGCTACAATTAAGCGCTTACAATTGACTACACGGGCCTTGGTGATGCGCACCAACTTGCCTATTTCTGCATGGGGTTATGCAATTTTGCATGCAGCTGCACTTATTCATTTTAGACCCACTGCAACCCAACCATTTAGTGCGTACGAGTTGGTAACTGGATATGAGCCTGACATTTCACACTTACGCATATTTGGTTGCGTAGTTTATGTGCCTATTACGCCTCAACTGGGTACTAAGATGGGTCCTCAAAGATGATTATGTATTTATGTTGGCTATCAACATCCTACGATTGTCCACTATTTAGAACCTTTGACAAGAGATCTATTTACTGCAAGATTCACAGATTGTCGCTTTGACGAGACATTCTTCCTGCCATTAGGGGGAGACATGACCGTTTCCGTTCCAATTGAACGTCGAGAATTAACGTGGTCTGACCCCACTGTGTATCGTTATGATCCCCGCACTTCTGATAGTGATTTAGAAGTTCAGCGTATTCTCGATCTTGGTAGAGTTGCAGATTCGATGCCTGACTCATTTACCGATATCGCAAAAGTGACAAGATCAATTATACTTGTTGCAAATGTTCTTGCAAGGTTAGAAGTCCCCACAAGAGGAACTTTACCGGCCGCACCCGGGCTCGGCAATGACGTCTTCGACGCGCCGGACGCTCATGGTGGTGGTGTGGCCGCGTCTATTTTGGCCACGATCCTCAGCGCGCGGAGCAGAGGTAAATAGCGAGCAAAGAGAAGGGGGAGTGCTGCGGGCGTGCCACCTCGCGGACGAGGAAAGGGTGATTGTGTATGCGCTTGACTTCTTGATCAGGCAGAAGGGGTTTCCAGGTGCCACCTCAGAGGAGGAATTTACGAGCACAATGCGATCGATACTCACGGAGGACGCGAGTAGAGCAACAATAGGGAGGTAAGAGAGAAATCGGGGTAGAGTCCAGAGGGCTCTAAAGAAAAACCTAGGCGGCAGCGCTTAGGGTTAGGGTTTTCGAGTAGCTCGAAGGGTAACTGATTTGCAATTTGTATTGTGTTTTTTGTGTTTGTTTGAGAGAGACTTTTTCTGCAAACCCTAAAGCCCTTTATATAGTGGAGCTCGACTTGCGGCAGAAGAAAGATAATCATAGTTCAAGTTGGATTATGAAACCCTAATCTCACAAGGACTTTGCTAATCCTGCGCGGGCCAAAAGAAGGCTTTTTAATTATTAAGGGCCACAGGGATTGGCCCAAAGCATATCAAAAACTGGTGAGAGTCTTCAACGATTAGTGTGGTGTACGCGGACTCTGCCTGTGGCTTCTTCGCGAAGTCTCCTACGTGAGCCAGTTCGCCAGCTCGCCTCGATGTACTCCGCTTGCCTTGCCTACGCGAAGTGTCGATCTCGCCTCGCCTACGCGGACTGGCAAATAGTAATTCCGCGCGCGAACTGTGTAGTCCGCGTGAAGTAATCCCGCGCACGAACTGTGTGTTCCGCGCGAAGTCCTTGTAAATCAGTTCGCGTTGTCTTATTGGCAGACCATTATTTGTAAACTTTAAAGAACTTGGGCTCGCCGGTGTGATATGGACCAAGAATTTGATTAATATTCACATATACATTTACTGTCCAGTAAAATATTAATTTAGGCGTAAACATTGCCCCCGAGCCTCGAAGTCATGAAATGTCAAGAATGACTGAAGAGGTTTATGTTCATGTTGCTCCAAACCCACTGGTATTGGCTCGGGTCATACATAAAATGAGTGTGAGTAGACAAGCCTGTGAATAGGCCTTGAAACCCAAGCACCCAGCAAGGCATTAGAGCGAAGCTGCTGCACGGCTCGCCTAGGCACCTTGGACTTGGACTTCAAATGCATTCGCCTGCTCTTTGCCTGCATTCGCTTGCTTTTTGCTTACGTTCGCTTGCCCCTAGCCCGCATTCGCCTGCTCAACTCAGAAGACATGGAACATTGCACATATCGCGAGCGAATGTAGCTCGCATGGATGTATCTTGAGCAGACGCATGTAACTTGAGTAGATTCCAAAAAATAGCCCTTCACGAGCTCTTGGCGATGGTGGACCAACAATGGAATGACAATGGCTATGTACTTCGCTGCCCCCCAATGTGAACCAATGAGAGACAAACAAAAGTGTCGGCGAACAGCCGTATAAAGCTGAAAAATTTTAAGAGGCCATGCAATTCGCTGCCCCCCAGTATATACTTCGCTGCTTCCCAGTGCGAACCAATGAGAAGCAAACAAAAGAGTTGGCGAACGGCCGTATAAAGCTGGCGAACCAACTTTGAAAATTTGGAGGAGGCCATAGGGGTTGGCCTAGATGATGACTAAGAAGCACTTGAATTAATTCATTTATTTAGGGCCTCTGGAATAGGCCTCAATCTTGTACTGGTCTGTTAGTTAGACCACGCACGTTTACAAAGAAAAACTAATTGCACGCTTCTCCCTGGGGTTGCCCCCTAGTGTGAGGTGATGGAGCGTAAGCGTGACAGCGCGTGACACTAGTGGTCACCGGATCAGGAGGAGGGGGAGGATCTGCGCGCTCCCAAACACCAGCGATGTGGCGCTTTAAGAAACGACCATTAATAGGACTGGGATGAAGTGTACCGTCAAGGTCGCGCAAATGGTATGCCCCCTTAGGCAATATGCGATGAATAATAAAGGGTCCCTCCCACCGCGCAGACCATTTCCCGCGGCCTTCGGTTTTCTCCCCAAGTGGGAGCACATCACGCCATACCGTTTGGCCCTCGGTATAACTCCGACCTCTAGTGACTTTATCATACGACCGCGCAACGCGCTGCTTCTCAAGGATGAGATTGTTGAAAGCAGTGATGCGATGTTCGTCAAGGTCTTCAAGCTCTTGCCACATTGCCTGGACGTAATTGTCACCAAGCAACTGGTGCTGTTCCTGGACACGAAGCGAGGCGACGTGAACCTCAAGGGGGAGGACGGCGTCATGGCCATACATGAGAGCATATGGGGTGGTATCTGTCGGACCGCGCTTGGATGTACGGTAGGCCCACAAAGTATGGTAAAGCTCTAGATGCCAGACGCGGGGGTTCAACTCTAGCATCCTTTGCAGGATACCGAGGATAACTTTGTTGCTCGCCTCCGCCTGACCATTGGACTGGGCATAATAGGGGGTCGAATGCAGGAGTTTGATACCATAGCCGGTGAGGAATGTGACTACAGAATCTGCCATGAAAGCTGCCCCCCGGTTCGTCACGATGCATTCTGGAATACCAAAGCGGATGTTACAGAAAATAAAGTTGCGGACCGAGGTCGCGGAAGCGACCTTGAGTGGCTTGGCCTCAACCCACTTGGTAAAGAAATCGGTGGCCACGATAAGGAACTTGTGCTGCTCGGAGGAATGGGGATGAATGAGGCCGACGAAGTCTATCGCCCATCCTCGACTTGGCCAGGGTTTAACGATCGGTTGTAACGAAATATTTGGAATGTGTTGCACTGGTCCGTGAGCCTGGCAGTCCTGACATCCTTTAGCGAAAGTAATACAATCCTTGAGAATAGTAGGCCAGTAGTAGCCGTGGTGACGGACTAACCAACGCATCTTTGGTCCAGCCTGATGCGAACCACAAACGCCGGAATGCACCTCACGCAGAAGCCGCTTAGCCTTGTTGCCATACACGCAGCGGAAATCGTTACCGTCCTCGCCGCGCCGGCGAAGCTCACCATTACGAAGCACAAAGTTGAGGGTGAGAAACCGCATTTGCCGGGAATGGGTAGCGTCATGAGGGTGCTCGAGGTAGGGAATGAACGGTAGCCGCCAATCTTCATCGATAGGGTCTAAGGCAGCGACGTCAAAAGAATCTGCCTGATATTACCCCTGGTAATGAAAGAAGGAAGAGTGCGTCGTTCGACCTTGAGTAGTTGTTCGCGCATGCCGTCTCACAAGCGCGGAATGTGCTCGATGTGAACGTCATCAAACCAGTCCAATACGTCAAACGCTTTGCGCAAGTAAGGCTCGATAGATGAACTCAAGCACTTGAACTTCGCCACAAGTTGGTTGACAACCAATAAGGAGTCACCAAAGACTTGAACCTCGCAGACTCCTAAGTCCAGCAAGATTTCCAGTCCGCTGATAAGCGCCTCGTATTCCGCCTGATTATTTGTACATTTAAAGTCTAGCTAGAAAGAGTAAGAAAACCGGTCTCCTGCAGGGTTCTTGATGGAGATGCCGGCACCTGCAGCGAGTTCAGTACGCGAGCCATCAAAGTAAAGAGTCCATGGAGTAAGGGAGACTACGGCGACCTCCAACTCGCGGAATGCTGTTAGTTCGGTTAGCGGGTGATGAGCGAGGAAGTCCGCTATGGCATGTCCTTTAACTGCCTTTTGCGTAACATATTGCAAAGAGAAGTCAGACAAAGCCAATATCCATTTACCTATGCGTCCCCGTAGGATAGGGCGGGAAAGCATATATTTGACTAGGTCGGACTGAGCGATCACCACCGTGGTAAAGGCTAACATGTAGTGGCGGAGCTTGCAACCTGTAAAGAATAGTCCGCCAATAGACAAATCAGCAGCGGCGATGTAGAGCTTAAGCGGAACGCCAGGGCGAGGTGGAACCAAAACAGGTGGGTTCGTAAGATAGTCCTTTATACGATCGAAGGTCTCCTGGTGTTGTGACTCCCATACGAACTCGGTTGCCCCCTGGAGTTTTAGAAGAGGCGAAAAGGGTTGAACTCTCCCTGCCGCGTTTGAAATGAAATGGTGGAGGAAGTTGATTCGCCCGATCAATTGTTGGAGCTCCATTTTGGTTGTAGGAGGTGAGGCATTTATTACCGCCTGCGCCTTATCTTTGGGGATCTCGATACCCCTTTGATGGATTAGAAACCCAAGGAAGTCGCCTGCCTCCGCGAAGAAAACACATTTGGTGGGGTTCATCTTCAGGTGATGTTTTCGCATCCGCGTGAAAACCTGCCGGAGGTCTTCAATGTGTGTCGCCCGCGTCTTGGTTTTAACCACAACGTCGTCGATATATACTTCAATCAGCTTTCCCAAAATATCGTGAAAGATAAGGTTCATAGCGCGCTGATACGTTGCCCCCGCGTTCTTGAGCCCGAAAGCCATGACAACGTACTCGAACGCGCCTGCAAACCCCGGGCAGCGGAAAGCAGTCTTGTGGCGATCTTCTTTAGCGACGGGAATTTGGTGGTATCCGGCGGTTCCGTCCATAAAGGATAGCACTTCATGCCCCACAATGGCATCAATGAGGAGGTCTGCGACAGGCATGGGGTAGATATCCTTGGGCGTTGCATTGTTGAGGTCCCGATAGTCGACACAGACGCGCATTTTGCCGTTCTTCTTGTGGACTGGGACGATGTTGGATAGCCATTCATTGTACTTGGCCATGTGAATGATACATGATCGGTGCATGTTCTCAATTTCTTCCTTGACCACGATCTGGGTCTCAGTTCGCATGGATCTGCCGTCTTGGAGGACTGGACGTCTGTCAGGATGAGTAGGCAGACGGTGACAGACTAAATCTGGGGATAGGCCAGGCATGTCTTCGTACTGCTCGGTGAAACAGTCCCTATATTCATGTAGTAAGGCGAGAAGGTCTTCCTTTTCTTGTCCCGCCAGCTTGGCACTGATGGAGAGTAGCAAGGGTTTCTCTGCAGTCCCCATGTCGACTTGTAAGGTAGGGTCGCGGACTTGAGGCGGCGTGTCGTCCAAGGCAGCGGGAGCTAACTGAATAACTTCCTCCTCAGTATCGATATAGTCCACGATCTCGTCTACATATTCCATAGTGGCAACCTTGTCGTACGCTTCGTGTTCCGCCCAATGTGAGAGGAGTCACTCACACAAGGACTCGCCAGCCTCGCGTGCTTCTTCTGAGGATGTACTAATCATCAAAAGGTTAGAAATGGTCCGCGATGGTGTAAGGACGTTGTAAGTCGTCCCTCGCCTGAGTGAATCCCCATCGCGTTAAGTTGGAGACCGTGACCCCATATGGGCGGCCTTTAGAATCGACGCCTTGGACTTCCAATGGGCCCAAGTCGGTATTGTAGTAGCGAGCATCATTGAAGTTGGCAGAAATGGAGAAAGGACGTGCGTCCGCTTTGATGAGGAGCGCCTCGCGTCTCTCATTGTCCCAGATTATGAGCTCCTAGTGCATGGATGAAGGTATACAAAAACTCCTATGGATACAATCGCGGCCTAGGATCATGCTGTAAGATGAAGCGCACTCGGTGACAAAGAATGTATAGACCCTTGAAGCCGGTCCCACCTTGACCCGTAAGAACAACAAACCTAGAGTCCTAGAGACTTGTCCGGTGAAGTTCTTGACTGTCAAGGATGTAGTTTGGATCATCGAGCGTGGGATACCAAGGAGTCCCATAGTGCGGGTGGTGACAACATTCACTGCAGCCCCCGTGTCGACCATAACTTTGTTTATCATAATTCCTTCAACTTCAGCCGTGATATACAACGGCCTTATGTGAGTGGCCATGTCTAGGGTCAGAGTGGAGAAGGTCAGAGTCAACATGCTTGTGACGCTGCTTGTGGCTTCCAATGGTGCAGCGTTGCGGGCTCCGCCAGGACTAGACCCATCTCACTGCTGCAAGGGGGGATATGTCGCAGACATTTTCGCTATTGTCTGGAATATCCGCCGCGTTGCATGTTGTATTTGGTGGGAGAGCGTATCTCTCAGATATGAAGAACACCATCCCGACCTGAAAAGAGAATTGTTCGCGGACTGGGACCAGTGGCGTCTCAATGCTCCCGTGTTCTCCGTCGAGCACGGCGAACGCATTCTCTGTGGGGCTGACTTCTTCGTTCTCAGGCCCTGCGGACACCTCAACCATGTTACAGGTGAATGATTCACCCTGCCCTTCTGCTTGGTCGTCTCCCAAGTCGATGCGAGGCTCGGAATAAGTCTCCTCGTTCAGTGAATTTTCGCGGAAGCATTGGGCCATGAGTTCCGCGAGGTTGGGGCTGGAGGTGCTACTTTCGACCCTTGGCGAGACGTTACTCTCTGGCTGCCGTGGTCGCCATACGAGTTTGGTTGACGGCTATTTGTCCTTAGCTGAATGCTTATCCGCCGCTAGAGGAGCTCTGGCATTGTCCTCTGCCTTAGACGGAGGAGGGACTGAGACCTGAGGCTCATGTTTGGGTTGTGTTTGGGGCGGACACGGTCGCGATAGTTCCTTTTTAGCCTCAAGTTCCTGGCGAAGAAGCTCCCGAGGACATGATGACCGAGGCGGCTCGCGCCTTGGCTCAGACCTTGGTGTGGCGCACAGTCTTTGCTTCACTGGGGAAGACGGTTCCCGTCTTCTTTCAGCCTATGGCGACTGCCTACGCCTTGGTAGAGGTGGTGGGTCCCTTCGTTGTTCGGCTTCCGGCGACTGCTTGCGCCTTCGTGGTGGTAACAATTCCCTTCTTCTTTCAGGTTCTGATGAAGGCTTGTGCCGGGAGGACTGTGGATCCCTTCTCCTTTCTGGCTCCGGAGATGATCTGTGCCTAACGGGGTGCGGATCCTGTCTTGGTGGTACGGTGAGGCGACAGAAGACATTCGCCTTTGGAGCGGGCTCGTCTGCTACCTGCGCACAGACACGTGGAGGCGTGACAGGTGGTCTTTGGAGTAGAGCGCGCATGCCTTCAGCTTGTCTCCACATCCTCTCAGGTGTCTACGCGAGTTGCGAGGGTCGGATGATGCCATCATCGGCCGCTCGCAAGGCACGCAGGATGCTGCCATACTTCTTCTGTAGCTTCCGCTTCTTAGATCTGCTGATGGTAACCGGCTTTCCCCTTTGTTATGTGTACCAAATCCCTTCCTTGATCACTGATTTGGATGTCGGGGGAATGTAGGGGTTGGTCAAGATACCTCGCCGAGGGATTGAAGCCTCGCTGTCTTGGTGTTCGCTGCCGGAGTCGGATATGTCCATCTCGCTTGAAGCTAGAGACGAAGGTATATCTTTAGTCTAGTGTGATTGGACGAAGGTTTCGAGGCGCTTGATCCTCTGTTCTAGCTCTTCGCGAGTCCTGGGACTCATGGATTGATAGTTGTCAGCTGGAGACGGTGTATCGTCCCGCATGGTAGCTTTGCCTTTATCCTTTCTTGAAAGTCGATCGGGCTGCAGTCTGGCGGCTAACTCCCTTGCTGGGTAGTGGTTCCCATTTTGGTTTGCCAGAATGGTGTAGTAATTCGCCGGTCTCTTGCGGTCTCGACCTGGAGATAAGTCCAAAGTTATCGCGCGCTGGCCGATGCGGGGCCAGGCGATGTCAGCAATTGTGATCATGAAGCCACATTTGTCCTCAAAGCGAATATACTTGAGGTCTAGCCAGTCCTGGATTTACTCGCGGAGCTGGTAGCAATCGCGAGTTCTGTGTCCCCAACTGTCATGGAACTTGCAGTGGACACGGCCTTCCTTGTATTCAACATAGGGTAAGGCCCTTGATACAGTGACGAGTCTGCCGTCAATAAGATCGTCTAAAACCTCGTGCGCGAGGTTAACGTTGTAAGTGTACCGGCGAGATGGCTGACTTGTGTCATCATTACCATCCTCTCGGTCTCGCTTAAGTGCTCGGCGCGGATTATCACCCTCTGGGTGTTCGGCCAGGTCCAAGGTGATTCTCCGCTGGCTTGGCTTTGGTGCGCGGCGGCGGCTGTTCTCCTCTAGATGGTCGTTCCAGTTTACTTCGACCATACCAACCACGGCGGGGAAAGGATCCACATCCACCAAAGAGGCTGTGCTTTCTGGCGTCTTCATTTTCAATGCGCCAGAGTTTAACCAAGTTTGCAGCTGGTCGCGGAGCTTGACACAGTCTTTGGTGTCATGATTGTAGACGTTGTGGAAACTGCAATATTTCTTGTCCTTTAGCCCCTCCTTTGGCGGGATCTTGTGGTCCAAACGTACGCACTTCGCCTCGATCAAGTCATTGAAGACAAGATGGGAGTTTTTCGCGTCATACGTGTATGCCTCATATTCGGGTTTGGTCCATGCAAAAGACTGAATGGTGATTGGCTCACGAGTCATCTTGAGATTCTTCAATTTGTGAGCCAAAGGCTTCCCGGTCAGTTCAACTCCTCCGACGTCGTCGATATATCCCTATGCGGCCTCAGTCTCCTCCTGCCTTTGGTAGTAAGGGTCGAACGTGGGGGATTGGAGGTTTAGTGCCCTTACTGTCCTGTTTCTCCCCGGTACGTATGTCCCCATAGAAGTATTCGCCTTCTCGTCCATTTCGTTGAGGATCAGCTCATAACTGCCGACCTTGTTGATCAGGTCGCCCATAGACGTGAAGCGTTCCCCATGGTGCTTCAACCGCTGGCGATGCTCGAGGTCACGAACAACCAACTTAATGGCTTCTTGTTCGGGTAGGAGAAAGTCGCACTTGGCCTGTTGGATCTTGAACCATTGGAGGAAGGAGACTCCTGACTCCATGCTCTGCTGACTCATCTGAGTAAGGGAATTAAGGCCAACCTCTGGCTCAATGGTGCCGTATGTTTCCCGGAACAGTTTCTCTATGGTAGGCCAGTCCGCAATGGATCCTGGCTTCAACCTGGAATACCAACTGAATGCAGCTCCGGATAGAGAAGTTCCGAAGAGCTTGAGCATGAGAAAGTCATTGTTCCCATATTGGCCGCACTGGACTTTGAAGCGGGCCATATAGGTTGTGGCATCCTCCCTTGTTTCTCCAGAAAAGGTGGTGAAAACGACGTTCTTGAACCCATGCGGGAAAGGATATTGCGCCACACTATCAGGGTAGGGGTCGCGATACTGCAAGTCAGCATCACCTTTTCTGGTCTGCTCCTTGACTATGGAGGAGATGAGTTGGCGCCAGTCGGCTATTGTCACGGGCGCGGACTCCGTTCCTTCCTCATGGTTTGGCCATGCGGAGAAACTGACGGCCTGCCCAACGCTCTTGGGACTAGGGCTGGAGTAGGCTAGAAGTGGGTCATCTGGTCTCCCGGCTCCCTGGCGTAGCGAGTTGTTAAGTCCCTTGAAGGGAGCAGCAGAGCCATGTGGGAACAGATTCTTTGAAGGTCCAGTCCCTGACCTGCACTGCGGGGCCTTCGGAGTCCCGACTTTAGGGTTTCCCCTGGCGCGTTCATTGGGAGGGATGTACTTGGACGTTCCTTCATTCGCGCTTGGGCCAGTAGGGTTTAGAGCAGGGTTCTTTGGTGCCTGCGCCCTCATCCAGTCTTCAACTTCAAGGACCCGTAGGTTCAGCTGGTCCTGTTTGTCCTTGAATTCGTCTGCTTCTCCAGACTGTTCTTACTTCCAAAGAAGGAAGCATTCTACTGGTCATGCATCTTGGCATCATGGTCGTCCAAGCGACGAGTCTGTTCATCTACTGTCGCGCGAGTGAGCGACAGGATCTCTGCATGTTGCTTCACGGTCTCCGCGTTCTGCTTCACGATCTCCGTGTTCTGGTCCAGATCCGACCGGATCTGTTGAAGGCTACCTTCGACCAAGCCCTTGGTTTCAGTGAACTTGGCGTCAAGGTCGTTATAATTTTCACCGAGTGTGGTGAGTTTGTCATAGGTGGCCTGCAGAAGGTCTCTGTCTTGTTTGACTTGGGCCGAGAAATCCATCATCTGACCTCGCAGGTCATTAATTGCTTGGAGGATTTGCTCCGATGGCAGAGCAAATCCTGCGTCTTGGTTTGGCTGAGAGCCTACCATTATGGTCTCGCTGAAGTCTGGATCACCAAACTGAGCAAGGACCTATTCTTGAGTGAGGGATCGGCAAACTGCGCTGTTATGGGGCTTATACCGTAGTGATCTGTGCTTAAGACAAGAAAGCTGAGGCTTTCGGTACGGCGCTTCCTCTGGTTTCCCTATGATGAATTGCTTGTACTCCCGGTCCCACTGGGCGTGCCAATGTTTTGGTCACGATCCTCAGCGCGAGGAGCAGAGGTAAATAGCGAGCAAAGAGAATGGGGAGTGCTACGGGCGTGCCACCTCGCGGACGAGGAAAGGGTGATTGTGTATGCGCTTGACTTCTTGATCAGGCGGAAGGGGTTTCCAGGTGCCACCTCAGAGGAGGAATTTACGAGCACAAGGCGATCGATACTCGCAGAGGACGCGAGCAGAGCAACAATAGGGAGGTAAGAGAGAAATCGGGGTAGAGTTCGGAGGGCTCTGAAGAAAAACCTAGGCGGCGGCGCTTAGGGTTAGGGTTTTCGAGTAGCTCAAAGGGTAACTGATTTGCAGTTTGTATTGTGTTTTTTGTGTTTGTTTGAGAGAGACTTTTTCTGCAAACCCTAAAGCCCTTTATATAGTGGAGCTCGACTTGCGGCAGAAGAAAGAATATCATAGTTCAAGTTGGATTCCGAAACCCTAATCTCACAAGGACTTTGCTAATCCTGCGCGGGCCAAAAGAAGGCTTTTTAATTATTAAGGGCCACAGGGATTGGCCCAAAGCATATCAAAAACTGGTGAGAGTCTTCAACGATTAGTGTGGTGTACGCAGACTCCGCCTGTGGCTTCTTCGGGAAATCTCCTACGCGAGCCAGTTCGCCAGCTCGCCTCGATGTACTCCGCTTGCCTCGCCTACGCGAAGTGTCGATCTCGCCTCGCCTACGCGGACTGTCTCGCCTCGCCTACGCGAAGTGTCAAACTCGCCTCGCCTACGCGGACTGGCAAATAGTAATTCCGCGCGCGAACTGTGTAGTTCGTGCGAAGTCATCCCGCGCGCAAACTGTGTGTTCCGCGCGAAGTCCTTGTAAATCAGTTCGCGTTGTCTTATTGGCAGGCCATTATTTGTAAACTTTAAAGAACTTGGGCTCGCCGGTGTGATATGAACCAAGAATTTGATTAATATTCACATAGACATTTACTGTCCAGTAAAATATTAATTTAGGCGTAAACAGCGTCCTCGGCTCCCACTAGGAAGAGGGGGAGACCTGTTGGTCCAGTAGATACTGTGCCACGCAAAAGGCATGACAGTAAGGCACAAAATGATCCTCTCATCATCAACATTGTAAATCCTTCATATGAGATTGTCTCTGACTATAGTTATGTCTAAGAATCAATGTTAGCGTATCTGGGGGACGCCTCAGATCCAATGTTGATGTTGGAGAACAAAGAAATCTCACTAATGTTTACCGATGCGCACGGTATGATGGAAAGAAGTTCCATGACTATTTATGATGTTTTTGCTTCTTCCGTCGCTCAAGTGATTATCGACAACGATGAGATTAAACCACGCTCCGTTGCAGAATGTCAATGTCGAATAGATTTGCCAAAATGGAAGGAAGCAATCCAGGCTAAACTAGACTCTCTAGCGAAAAGGCAAGTTTTCGGTCCGGTAGTGGTATGCCCACCGAATGTGAAGCCTGTTGGACATAAATGGGTCTTTATTCGAAAGCGGAATGAGAAACATGAAGTCATGCACTATAAGCGCGACTTGTGGCGCAAGGATTTTCTCAACGCCCTGGAATTGACTACGAGAAGACATATTCTCCTATTATGGACGTTATTACCTTTCGCTACTTAGTCAGTTTGGTAGTGTCCGAAAAACTGAGCATGCAGCTTATGGATATGGTTATTGCATATCTCTATGGGGATCTTGATTCAGAGATATATATGAAAGTGCCTGATGGACTTTCACTACCCAAATCAAGTGACTCTAAGCCACGGAGTGCCTTTGCATTAAAGTTGTGGTGTTCACTATATGGATTGAAACAATCCGGACGAATGTGGTATAATCGTCTAAGTGACTACTTGATTGGGAAGGGATATAAGAATGACAATCTTTGCCCATGCGTGTTCATTAAAAGAACAAGTACCGGATTTTCTATAGTAGCTGTCTATGTTGATGACATGAATATCATCGGTAATCTCAAGGAAATTGATGAGACCGTGACCTACTTGAAATTCGAGTTTGAGATGAAGGATCGTGGGAAAACTCGATTTTGCCTAGGCTTAGAGCTAGAGCATCGAGAGACTGGAATATTGTAACACCAGTCAACTTATGTTTAAAAGATGCTCAGGCGCTTTAATATGGACAAAGTTCATCCACTTGGGACTCTCATGGTCACGCGAAGTCTGGATATCAAAAAGGACTCATTTCGTCCTAAAGAGGAGGATGAGGAAGTCTTTGGAGCAAAAATTCCGTACCTAAGCACTATCGGAGCTCTCCTATACTTGGCACAATGCACAAGACCAGATATTGCATTCTCAGTAAACTTGTTAGCTAGTTTTAGCTCTACGCCAACGCAACGTCATTGGACTGGTGTTAAGCACATCTTTAGGTACTTGAAGGGTTCAATTGATTTGGGCTTGTTTTTCCCTTACAAAATCGAAGTTGAGAACATGAATGTTGATGTTTCAATTGAAGATTGCATTGCAGGAAGTTTGGCCGAGCCCCTACGGGCCCCTACCATGTTGGGCAGCAGCTTGGCAGCGCAAGGAAGCACCCAGTGCGCCCCTGCCGCGTCCTGCCGCACGCCAGCGCGCCCCTGGTTGCGTCTGCCGCGCCCCTGCGCGCGCAGCGCTGCAGCCGAGCCCCTGCCGCATACGGCTAAGCCCCTACAGGGCCCCTACGCGTCCTCGAGGGCTTCCAATGCCGCAATTGAGCAGATTTTGGCTCCCAACCAAAATCCAGCTTCCAAAGCTCCTTTTAGCTCAAAATTGACGCAATGTGGCATTGTCCCCTATGCTGAGACACCGAATGATGTGTTAGTCGGTTTTGCTGATGCTGGGTATTTGTTAGACCCACACAAATGACGTTCCCAAACTGGGTATGTGTTTACCATGGGAACTACGGCGATTTCTTGGAGATCTACCAAGCAAACCCTTGTTGCTACTTCCTCGAATCATTCAGAGATTATTGCACTACATGAAGCAGTCAAAGAATGTGTTTAGCTTCGCTCTATAATAACTCATATTCAAGAGTCCAGTGGATTGACATCTACCACTGAAGCACCAACTTGCATCTATGAAGACAATGTGGCATGCATTGAACAAATGAAGTTGGGATTCATCAAGGGTGATAATACCAAACATATCTCGCCTAAGTTCTTCTACAATCAGCAACAACAACAAGTTTTGAATATCCAGGTGAACCAAGTGAGTTCCGAGGATAATGTAGCAGATTTGTTTACCAAGTCTCTACCCAAATCTACTCTTGAGAAACATGTGTGAAGTATTGGTATGCGTCGCTTATCTGAATTCCATGATTGATTGATTATCAGGGGGAGTTGATTATGTAAACATCAGGGGGAGTCTACGACACATGTTTTACATTTCAAGTTGTAGTTGGCGCGTTGTGCTCTTTTTCCCTTCGACCGAGTCTTTTGTTTTTACCCAAGAGGTTTTTGTTTTACTTGGCAAGGTTTTTACCGAGGCAACGTTCATGCGCCATGTGACTCTGGCACGCGACACAAGGGGGGGTGTTGAAGGAATTTACATTCCTATTCTTGATGATGTGTCTTGATCGAATCTTCTCCTTATTAAACTAGAATATCTCTTAGATATCTATCCCTGATTTACATGGATTCTCTATGTAATGCCTATATAAAGGTCATGATATCAATGAGATGAGTAGACCTTTATTCTCGTATTCACATACTCTTTATCATATATGATATAATGAAATCAATAAGAATATATAGGTTGAAGGTTATACAGTATATGACACTTGGGGTTTGTTTATTTGTAGGGATTATCATAGTTGGTGTTGTTGGTATATATACCGCAAGCATAAGCAAGGACCGAGTAGACCGTTCTCCGGCGACGAAGGGTCCCACCCCCGACATACTTCCGGTAGACCGACATCCGGGCTACCTCGCCATGGTGAAAGATCATCGGTACCACATCGGGAAGGTCCTTCTCCAACCTCCACAAGAAGGCACCATGATAAGATATATGTATAGTTAGTCCCACATTGGAAACATGTAATAAGAGGGAACCTTCCTTAGCTATAAAAGGAAGGCTTCCCATATGTAGAAAGCTCTCTTTAACACTCTCGGAATGATAACTCACTCCATCTCGAAGAGGATGGATGAGAGAGATATAGATGGATGAATCTCTACTCACTCCACCAAAGGCCTATTGGCCATGATAGTTGATTCGCAAGTGGACGTAACCATGTCCTCCGATGGCATGGTGAACCACTATATGCCCTTGTCTCTTGTCCTTGTGTCTCTTGTACATGATTGTCTGTTCCACCGTGATTCTATATAGTCCCTGGGATTATGCAGAAACATTTGGCGCCGTCTGTGGGAATCAATACAAAAAGTCACGTTGCTCTTCTCCCGAGAGGCATTCCACCAACATATGGAGGCAGGCCAACCAGCAAACTCATGAAGGAGGGTCAGCCCATGGTGTTCAGTATATAGGCCCAAGGCATCGGGCCCAAGCCATTAGGTGGCATGGTCCATGACCCGCCCGGGAGCCCTTTATCACCGGGTCATCACCAAGAGGCCAACTGGCCTACGACAGACGCCTCTAGCCTCCCGGAGATGATTCAACGAGACCCAAGGGTTCCTCTCCCGGTGGCAGCCTCCGGTTTGTTCCAAATCGCGGGAGGTCTCTGCCGGCGTCGTAAGACCCATCTCGGACCCTTGTCCACTCAATCCAAGGAGTGACCCGCCCGGGTTCCCGATTGGCAGCTAGCATCCGGGGTCTCGATCACGATTTCATCAAGGTGCGGGTGTGCAGCCCGCTGTACCTCACCGAGATCACCTCCGCCACTCGGCACCGGAGACCGGCGTCGCCGATTGGCCGGGTAAACAGCGTAAGGACTCTAGCCCGATCCAGCCCGATTAGCTCTCCCAGGCCAAGCTCATTCGGTGCCGGCCAAGAGTGATGCGTCGGGAGCCAGCTGGTAGCTCCCGGGATCCACCGGCAGCGTCGGTCAGTTGCCCGGCCGGGATGGGCACCACTCGAGCAACACGGTCAAGGCTCGTCTGGTTTCATCTGCAAATCACCATGGAAAATGGGTTCAGCTCCATTAGTTCACCGGGACCCCAAAGCATGTAAGTCTTGCGGCATGATTCCGTTCTTCAGCTAAGGAAAGAAGAAGAAGTTGGTCTGGGCACCCGTCTTCTTACTCTGGGCACCCAGCCCAGCAGCAGCATCACCTCTACGAGGTTCCCGTCTGAGCATATTCAGCCATAGGGAGCATAGCAATTGAGGAGGGTAGAGAATTGACCCCATGCAATCAACGAGTCTCGGTGAAAAAAAAAAACCCGACCGGAGGGACACCCGGAGCTATTTACCTAGAAAAAGTCAACAAATCTTTTAGGCAGCCCGACCGTACTGGCAACAAGGATTCATCGTCCGGGAGTAGTACGGGCATGAATCTGAACCTCCTATGTGCACCCATTCGGCAGCTATTTTCACAGATAAGTCTCGTCTCTCGTTGGTTTGTGAAAATTCATAATATTCTACTCGCAAGTCAACCTATATATATATGAGTATACATGTTGGGCTGTAGGTTTTAGCATTTGACCGAGAGATAGGCATTCCACCGAGAGATTGGCATTCGACCGAGATAGGCATTCCACCAAAGATTGGCATTCCACCGAGAGAAAGGCATTCCACCGAGAGATTGGCATTCCACCGAGAGAGAGGCATTCCACTGAGAGATTGGCATTCCACCAAGATTGGCATTCCACCGAGAGAAAGGCATTCCACCGGGAGATTGGCATTCGCCGTCTGTGGGAATCAGTACTAAAAGTCTTGTTGCTCCACCAACAAGCTCATGCGGGAAGGTCAACCCAAGGTATCTAGTATGCAGGCCTAAGCCATCTCGAGCCTAGCCCATCAGGAGGCCATATGCAGGTCCATGCCACCAAGAAAGAATGGCATGACCCGACCCGCCCAGGTTCTTTTTAGCATTAGGACGTCACCAAGAGCTAGACCGCCCGCCTCCAGCTATCGCTCGGGGATGGCATCCGAGACCCGGAGTTTAGTCACGTCGGCCGAGAGCTTTGCCAGTAAAGACCCACTCCTCCCAGTGCCCGACCATCTTATTACCCCGGTGACTTCAACGATATTCGTAGTCTTTCCCGGCCGAGATGAAAATTCATCAGAAATAGCAAAGGGATCTGCCTAGCATACTCGGGGTCCTGTTGATAGATCGTCGGCAATCCCTTTGCCTCCGAGATGGCGGAATCCGAGTTCAAGCTAAGTTCATGATCTCGGTTGGCCGAATTCATCAGGAGAGGGGGTTCATGTGGAAGTCGGGATCACCGGACCAGCTCTCACTTTATGGATCGCCGGCAGTGAAGGAATACTCGGAGATGATCCAACGGGACCCGCGACTCCACCGGCAGCATTCGAAGATCCGCCCGGAAAGAGGGGACCTGCCTAGCATTCAGTCTTCGGGATGAGCAGTCTCCGGGTAGCGGGTTTCAAGTTCGGGCCAAGCAACTTCATGTGTCTGGTTGGCCGAGTTCATGAGGAGAGAGTTGTGCAAATTGGGATCAGGCTCGATCAATTAGACACCACTGATCGAGCAAAGACACCACTGATCAGATATTTGGCCGAATCAGTTTTGAGGCTAGGGGTTGGGAGAGACTCGGCGGACTTGAAGACGCGGAATCAGCAAAGACAAGACCCGAGTAGCCCCTATGTATAGAGAATATCAACAAAGCAAGATCCAAGGGCCACATTGAGCATTACCCGCCCGAGCAATCTTCGAGCAAGACTTGGGGGGACATAGTGAATCTTGTCACTCCACTCCAAAAGAGAAGAAAATCGTGAGAAAAGGGGAGAGGGAAATAATTCTGAGTAAGAGAACCTTCTTCCTCAGATAGCTAGGGGGACAGGGGGTGTATGTCGTTACTCGGTCGTTACTTATGCTTGGCGGCATACAATTTATTTTTAACTCTCCAAGTAAGATTGTCCTCTTACTAGGGAGTTGGGGGGACATGTTGTTGGTATATATACCGCAAGCATAAGCAACGACCGAGTAGACCGTTCTCTGGCGACGAAGGGTCCTGCCCCCGACATACTTCCGGTAGACCGACATCCGGGCTACCTTGCCATGGTGAAAGATCATCGGTACCACATCGGGAAGGTGCTCCTCCAAGCTCCATAATAAGGCACCATGATAAGATATATGTATAGTTAGTCCCACATCGGAAACATGTAATAAGAGGGAACCTTCCTTAGCTATAAAAGGAAGGCTTCCCATATGTAGAAAACTCTCTTTAACACTCTCGGAATGATAACTCACTCCATCCCGGAGAGGATGGATGAGAGAGATATAGATGGATGAATCTCTACTCACTCCACCAAAGGCCTATTGGCCATGATAGTTGATTCGCAAGTGGACGTAACCATGTCCTCCGATGGCATGGTGAACCACTATATGTCCTTGTCTCTTGTCCTTGTGTCTCTTGTACATGATTGTCTATTCCACCGTGATTCTACATAGTCCCCGGGATTATGCAGAAACAATTGGGCTTAATACTGTTAGAGTCTACACTCTACAAACCTAGCTTATTTTACATTAGACCTAATCCATGTTCGATGCTTTATTAAAGTCTTACATTCCTCAAACAAAAGAACACAAAATTATAAGAAAGAACGATACCAACAGAAGAGAAAACACAAGAAGAAGCTCAAACCCATAATTTTAATCCATGAAATTGATCACAATTCAAACCCATAAATCTAAACCCATAAGAAGTAGTATCATCAGTTTCACAAACATTATTACTATCAAACAAAATTTGTAAACTTCATCTACCAAGACACGTCATAAATTCTTGAGACAAAGTCTCTCGTCTCAAGCACGTCCTCTTTCGCAACCTCACTCACTAAGATGAGAGAATGAATAAAATTGAACTTAAAGAAGCGTTGTTGGAGGCTGAAGCATACATGAGTGAGATAGAATGATGATGTTGACGCGAAGAACAAAACACAACAAGAGCGTCTAACACGAGCTTGCACAATCCCATGATGTCTAGCCGCTCTCCAATAGAAGGTGTTGACTTTGGGGACTGTAAAGTCCCATTTAATTTAGTCCTCCTTCTTGCCAAGCACCGGCTTGGTCTTGTTAGATTAAAGTAGTTAATGATAAAGTAGTCTGGGGTTCACATATAAAATCAATTGACTATGGGTGTAGTGTCCCAGACTCTTATAAACCACAAGCAAGGTTCTATTTTGCCCGATGTGGGATTTATATCTCAACACGCCCCCCGCTCGTGTGGTGAATTTTCAAGCCTAACGTGACAACTTGTTTTTTTTTTTTTTTAAATATAGTGAATATTATTTATTTTTACTTAGTATTAATTTATATCTATAAATGTATTAGGTATTTGGGTGTGTATATTTATATATATATATATATATATATATATATAGATACAAGGTTTACCAAAACGTCATGTGTAGACAATAGATATGTTAGCATGTGATTAAATTATCTCAATATTTGGATCATCCCATTAGTTGTGTTGTTTGACCCAAGTCCAGTTTAAAGAAAAAAGCCCAAGAGTAGTTAACTTATATATCTGTTGGTTGTCGTGTAACGACAAAGGGAGTGTGTTCAACTCCATTGTTCATCTGGTATCTCCGTGTTCGTCCTCTGCTATCCTCCCATCTTCTCATTCTTTTCACAAGCACCACTCCACCCAGATTAGAAGATCAGACCCAATACTGATGATAAGATTGAATGATGTTAGAAGCTGGAGATGTAGTTCATATAGGAGAAGACTTAGAGATTCAGTTACCGGAAGCAGGAGGTGGCGATTTTCATCGAGCTGGTATCGATTCCATTCTATCTCGAATTGAATTCTGACATGTTTGCATAATCCTATAAATACCCAGGTTTGGTTCTCTTAAGCTCTGTGAAATTTGTTATGTTAGTTTGCTATATGTAATGAAGTTCTGTGCAATTTGTTGTGCTTCTGGCTTATGTTTTGTTATATGATTTTGTTTATGAAACTTGATTGTAAAATTAGTGATTGAGTTTTATTTGTGATGTTATTGATCATCTTAGTTAATCCTCATGTTCATGAATATAAAAATTGAGGCGGGAGTTTGGTGAACTTGGGAATGGAATTTGTGGGAGAATGTTTTTATGTAGTTGAGTTTAATTCGTAAGGACCAAGTATCAGGTGGGCTAATATGGCTATACGATTTTGGTGATCGAGATTAAACAAGAGGACTAGCAAAAAGGGAACCATGATTTGAGTGAGGGGTTATTGTTGAAGGGCTCATTGCATTCATGCATTATCATTATTGGTTTCTGTAATATAAAGGGCTCACCCCTATATTGAAAATTTCAGGTATTGAACATGAAGTTTAGATTTCTATGTTTAAGAGCTTTGTGCTGATGTGAAGAAAGTGTGTGGCTCGTCCTTTTAAATTTCTGTTTAGAATAAGAACAAAAGTTGCAGGATGTTGTTAGCCTTTGAAGTTATGTTTTAAATTTAGCTGGAATAATGAACTATGGCAAGTTTGTATTGTAATGACCTCTGTATTGAATTAGTTATTGATTCCAAGTTCTTCAAATTGATTCATTATATTTCCAGCTCTTATATTTAAGATTCATTGGTTAAACTCAAAGTATAATAAAATCTGCAAAAAGCTGGAACTATGTTTTTGAAAATTTTGCATCAGTTAACCTTTTTTTCTAAAAACCGTACAGTTTTGTTTGGAATGAAGTTGGTTTCTTCATAAGATTTGTAGTAGACATCTTAAGTTTCATTCCAGATTTTGAATCACTTGAAAAAGATTTTTCTAGATTAAGTTATGATTCTTCAAAGTTTAAGGTTTGCATCAGGAAATTCTGCAGATCACTGTTTCTGAGATTTTGGACCAGTTACCTTCTTTCTAAAAACTGTACAAATTGGTTGGTTTTTTGAACTTGGTGTCTGCATGAAAATTAGAGTGGAGGCCTTAATGATTATTTCAGAACTGGAATTTCTTGAAAATATGTTTTCTAGAATTAGTTATGATTTTCCAAAGTTACAGCTCTTCTGCATATTTTTCTGAAACATCCAACTATCCTTGGTTTGTATTTCTATCCTATTTTATTTTTATTTTCCCAATCACACCTTCGACTCAAAAAAAAAAAAACATTTGGGTTAGGGTGTGACATCTAACACGTGGATAATATTTGGGGTAATGTGGAGTTCATGTGGCCGTTACGCATTCACACGTGGACATTGATAACCTGTTATACCATGTTAAAGTAGTATGGGGTTCAAATCCAAAACTAATTGGTTATGTGTAAAGTGGCCCAGACCCTTACAAACCACATGTAATGTACTATTTTCCCAACGGTTAATCTAGTCTAGTCCCTTAAAACAAACATATCCTAAGGGTGCATAACCTTATGCCTTATGACCTAGGCACTGACAAACTCTACATTTGTTGCGTATAAGATGAACAAAAATGATATCATCTAGCAAGTTAGTGTCAATCAATCTTAACATGGCCACAAGATAAACTAATGGTCATGAATCATGATGTCCTTTATTTGATAAATTAGAGGGTAACACATTAATTTTGGATCCCCAAAGTGAGAAGGTCCGCTATGATTAAAAAATAAGTAAAATGCAGCGCCGGTACTCTAATTCTAGTGGTACAGTCAAAATGGTACCCAGACTTTAAAAACCATTAATGTGATAACCAAACTTTGTTTTTGCTACCAAGGAAAGGCTTGAGGCCAATTTCTGTCACGGTGCCGTTTATTTGCTGACGTTGCCAGCATGAGGCTCACCAAAAAAAGGTGCAATGACAAAAATAACCTTCTAATTCTCACCATAACCATTTTCCCTCCAAAATCTCTAAAATTTTCCCTCCAAAATCTCTAAAATGGAATCTTTTGTTTTCATCATGAGTATCACATTGATCAGTTCAGTAGAGTTTAGGCACTGCTGCCCGCATGAGGCTCACCAAAAAAAGGTGCAATGACAAAAATAACCTTCTAATTCTCACCATAACCGTTTTCCCTCCAAAATCTCTAAAATTTTCCATCCAAAATCTCTAAAATTGAATCTTGGGTTTTCATCATGGGTATCACATTGATTAGTTCAGTAGAGTTTAGGCACTGCTGCTGTGTTTATCTGCTGACAAGAAATATTATGCAATTGCTGAAAATGTAACATAGAAATTCAAACATAGAACCAAAAAGAGCTGCCAATATCACTGAACTAAAACCAACATCAGTTCAACATCAGAAACATACTATGCATCAGAATTCAAGCTTAATTGGTTTCCAAAAACTCAAGGAACCAGATTGTTTGCAAAAAATTGATTCCAAAACTTGATGAAGACACATTATGTTTCTCTACTTTAAACATGGGTTGTCTTCTTCATCTTAATTGATTCTGTGAGATTCATGTAGCTTGGTTTGCATATATTACTTTCTTCTACCTTGGTAGGATTGCTAGACACTGCAGTAGGAGATGCAGAAGTAAATGAAGTCGATGATGAGCTCATGTCCTTTAGATAATCAGTACTTGGGGTAAAAGATGAACAAGTTTTCAAACTCATTGATTGAGAGGGCCTAGGAGAAATTCTGGTTGTGACAGTCTTCCTTTGCACTTTCACAAAATTATGTGCTGAAGAAAATGGATAAAAGCCCATCAATATCATCTCCACTTTTCCTGGAATTATAAGGATTCATCTTTGATGGCACAATTTGGACCTCTTCCATCAGCCTATTTTCCCATGGTATGGTCGCCATCCAATTTTCTAACCAGTTCAATTCCAAATTGTTATCTCATAGTCTTGGACTCTTAGCAACCTTTGCTGTCTTGTTAGTCCTGTTATATGGACTGGAACATGATCTTGGTTACTGTAAAAAATAAAATACTCAAGCTTCTCAAAATTGATTCAATAAAGCTTAGATGTTAGTCATATCCGTTCAATAAACTTCATAATGTGTGAGATAAAGCCTAGATATCAGTCATATACTTGTAACAAAACTTCACAATATTAGACAAACACAAAAACCCATTCCCAACAGCATTATTAATAGGTCAACAAAGTATGTTGAGGTAAATGATTCCTCGCACGCAACCTCACCTTGCACGTAGAGAGCTAGGCAGACAAATAAAAGCAGTATAAAAGCAGCATCCCTATACTTACTCGACTATGGGGTTAGGAGGTTCTCCAACCTAATGCTTCCTAGAACCAGACTTTGGTACCCAGTCAGACACTCACTAGTCCCCTTAAGCTTAAGTTCTCAGGTGTGCTTGTAAGCACATTCAGTTAAACCATGTTTTCATACCAAAAGAAAAAACATAAAAACAAAGAGGCCAAATTTCCTACCTGTTGAGAGAGGGAGTATGCAATTGCTCGATCCCTCTATAGGTTTGCTTTTTGTCTCATTTGTAGCTTTGCTCTAACTTCACTCTCTGTTCCTGGACTATCACACCATCCTTGCTGAAAAATGATGTAAACACAATAATAATACAAAAGATTAGTCTCCTACTTCACTAAAATTTACTGATCGAATTGTCAAGAACTCAAGATAGTACGCATAAATGAACACTACGTCAATTTTGTAATCATACGACAGGAATCAGACGACAGAAGTCTTTTTTACTGTCGTCTGATAAATTTTAACGACAGACATTTAAAAATCTGTCGTCTGAATGCAGCAACGCACCACTCTTAAAACGTAGTTAAAATTAGCATGTTGTTCAGACGACAAATATCTGTCGTCCTTAAAAAAAGAAAAATAAATAAAATAAAGATTCGTTTAAGTCGATAGTTTTCTGTCATCTGTACAAACAAACTAATCCAAACTAATTTTTTTTTTGGAACAACGTAAAATTCTTTTTGGACACTTGATAAGCTTTCTCTCCCCGACAAATTCTTCAAACTCTCAATTTCCTCATTCTCAACACACACTGAATCATCTCTTCTAGTCAACACCCTCAAACCAAATTCTCTCCTCTTGATTTGAAAACCTAAATCCTGAACAACGTCTCTGCTAGCTTCAATTTCACCTCTAGGTCTTCAATGATGGCACACCTTTTCCCCTCAGATCTGGCGAACCCTAGCTTTCTGGTATCTATGTTCTTGCTTAATCGCTATGGGCATTTCTGAAATTGTGAAATTTTCAGGAAGGATGAGGCAATTTAGACGCGCAAATAGAGAAATTGCTCAACTTGGAGGAGCATATGACTTGTGGCAGATCTCCGCCGTCGTCTCCGTCGCTTCTCCTTCCGATTCATTGTTATCTAATCACCTCTGTTTTCGCCAACTTTCAAGGGCAAGAATGGCGGTCGCAACAAGCGCGGCTGTGGCCGTGGCCACACCAAGTTCATCCGCTGCTCTAATTGCGGCAAGTGCAAGTGTTGCCCCAAGGTAAGGGTTAGGGTTTAGGATTTATAGCTATGCATATATATATATATATATATATATATATATATATGTATATATATATACATGAACGGTTCATGTTTGGCAGATTTGGTTTGTTCATTGATTTAATCTTGTTCGACACTTTAACGATCACCAAATTGGCTGAAAATTTGCAGAATTGATCTATATATAAAGACCAACAAATTGAACGGTGGAGATTCAAAAATATAATCGAAAAGTTTGTGTAATCCCCCATCCCTCATATAAACCAAAATAAGGGATCCCTTAGTGGAAGAGCCCTATATATATTATTGTAGCCATGGATGTTCCTCACCAAGAACCTCTTAATAGCCTTGTCATATTCCAATCCAAAACAGTCGATTCAAAATCCAATCCGCCTCAATTTCACATGATGTGTTATATATATATATATAACACATCATGTGAAATTGAGGCGGATTGGATTTTGAATCGACTGTTTTGGATTGGAATATGACAAGGCTATTAAGAGGTTCTTGGTGAGGAACATCCATGGCTACAATAATATGCGCTGTTTCAAAGTGAATTAAAGCTTAGTGTAGTAGTTGATTTCAGTTGCATAATCAACTTGTTTAGTTTTGACTTGAGATAAGTCGTTAGTGTAGTCTAAAACTTTTAATTGGGGATATGTACATTACCTGACAATTTTTAAAACATTAGTGAAGGAAGGAATTCTGAAATCTCAAATGTATAACATTTGTAATGTAGTAGTTTTGAGTTCACTATGCAATGGACTTGTTCATCACTAGTGGAACATTTATACAAGTTTCAGAAAATTATGGAAATTGAGATTGTAAATTGAATGGATAACAATAAGGTGGATTTGTATACTATTCACCCTTTTCTTCCAATCAATATGTTTATCGAGTGGTATATTTGGTCGCAGACAATAGGTGATGCAGCAGGACAAACCAGCAAAGTAATTCAAGATGCCAAGCCCATTGCTTCATCAACTGTCGAGACCATTTCGTCAGCAGATCTTGTTGTGATTGCTGGAACTGCTGGAGCAATATTCCTCACATATTTCCTTCTTCCCCCAATTTGGTATGCTATCTCTTTTAACCTCAGAGGATACAAAGGTAAGTACAAGCTTATTGTGATATGATGTTACTTCAAGAAAATCTATTGATACATAGACAATGTGACTTTTTCTGCTTGTATTGCAGTTCTACAATTCAAGTACTTAACTTTTGAAAGATATAAACCAGCATAAAGAATACACATTTTCGGTTAATGTTATCATATTGAGACTACATGTTTGTCATGAAGCTGTCAGTGTAACATGCATGTACTAATAGCTAATGTGATATGGTTGCACCACTCAGGTGCCCTCACTCCTGCTCAAACCCTTGATCTCATTTCTACAAAGAACTACCTTCTGATAGATATTCGATCAGAGAAGGACAAGGACAAGGCCGGCATTCCTCGCCTTCCATCTAGCGCCAAAAGCAAACTGATTGCTATTCCGTGAGTTGCATTAGCCTCAAACCCTTTTGTACCTCTTGTGCCTTTGTCTGCATGATGACAACGAATTCTGTTTTCCAGCTTGGAAGAACTACCAAGCCAACTGAAAGGCCTAGTCAGAAATGTGAATAAAGTAGAGGCCGAGATAGCAGCATTGAAAATTGCTTACCTCATGAGAGTTAACAAGGGCACCAACATTGTCATCTTGGACTCGTGAGTTCTTTCTTCAACCTCATTCATCATTCTTGAATCTTGATAATGACTTTGGATCATTACCCTCTTTCTTATTCTGCTCTTGTGTTTGTTTGGTGTACATGTATAGTTACTCTGATTCAGGTAAAATAGTTGCAAGAGCACTAACCAATCTAGGCTTCAAAAACACCTGGATTGTAGCAGACGGGTTCTCCGGAAACAAGGGGGTGGCTACAGAGTCGTTTAGGCACAGATACATACAATTTCTCCTTTGCTGAGGTGATTTCACCTCAATTTCCATAGAGAGAATATGTCAAGGAGCGAGGGCAGAAATGTATGCTTACTGCATTTATGCTGGGAATTGTTTAGTAATGGATTAGTACATGTGTATAAATGTGTTGCGATGTCTCTTATTAATATATGTATATGTATTTCTGAAAATAATAACTCTTTGTAAAAGGTCTATGTTTATCAATATAAAGGTCAATATGAATGAATTTGTGTTTCTTAAATGTGTTGTGCAAATGTTGTTAGCATGAGTGAATAGAATATTAAATTTGACATCCAAATCAACATCAAACGACATAATATTGTCGTTCATGATAAATTCAGACGACACAAAACTGTGAATCTACACAAAACTAAACATTCAGATGATAGAAATGTGACGTTTGAGCAAATCTGAAATGAGAGACAGGTGCATTCAGACGTCAAACATGTGACGTTAGAATATATTTGAGACGAGAGACATATGCAAACAATTGTAGCTTTATTGTCTTCCAATGACAGTTCACTGTCGTTGTAACGTTTTCTAACGATATATTCTTTTTTTGTGTTACGAATCTGGATTCATACAAACGACATTCTGTATGTCGTGTAACCTTTATCAGACGACAGATTATGCTTGTCGACTAAATCGTTATCAGATAGCAGCTCGATAGACGACACGCAAAAAAGTAATCAGACGACGGGCATTGCCGGTCGTCTGAAGGCAAAATTGGCGTAGTGGAAGTTTAGAATGTAAGAGAGTTATGATAGTACCTCAGCCTACTTAACATGGTCGTCAGCTTGGGACTAACGTTCCTCAGCTTCTGAGGATCTCTGTGCTCAAACTCGAGCCTAAACTCAAACAAGGGCCACAATTCCTCTAACAAGCCCCTCAGTCCCATCCACAACAATAGTCCTGACCATGTTCTCACTCAAGTGCTGAGCCACCTCAAGCACCAACCAGATCGAGTTGTCCAGCACTTCTAGCGCCATCAAGATCAGCGGCAACCCCTCCTCGAATCTCACATCGACGACGACATTTGCGCGCCATTGCAAACCGTGGTAGCCAAAACAAACATTTTTTGTAGATACTACACAAATTGAACTAAGAGAGCATCAAATTAGAGCTAAGAACTAACCGTCAAAGTCTCCTTCATGGTGATTGGAGCGTTAGCCGCCGCCATGGTTGCACAGATCGACGACTCGGATCTACAGATGGTTGCGAATCCAGTAAAAGAGATAGAGAAACGGAGAGGCGCGAGCGCTTTGAACCCTGCGGTGGGGATTCGAAGCGAATTGAGATCTGTATTCTAGATTCTGGAACCAGCAAAATGGAAGGCCAAATTTCTAGAAAGCGAACAAGGGAGGGAGAGAGAGATGAGAGAGATCTAAGAAAGAAAAGAGTGATTTTACTCGATTTAGGGGGGTTTAGGTTTAGGGTGTCGTCTGTGTAAAATGTCGTTTTTGCCCTTTTTTTGTTGACCCGACAACAAACAGACGACATCGTGACGGAAATTGACCTCAGGCCTTTCCTTGGTAGCCTTTCATTGGTAGCAAAAACAAAGTTTGTGTATTACATTGATAGTTTTTAAAGTCTAGGTACCACTTTGACCGTGCCACAAGAGTTAAGATGCCGGTACTGTCAAAATTTCTTTAAAAATTTATGTATCAAAACTTAATGGCTGATTGGTATCTATTTTAAAATTTTTTATTATTTTTTTCCAGCGTTATTAATATTATTTATTGCACATAAACACAAAATCACCATGCAAGAGAATTAATATGCTGAAACAGATCAGCTACTCACTTGTATCAAGCTTCGCCAAGTGAGGGGTGTACTGTTCCTTCCTTCCTTGTCCAAACAATCATGGGCGAATGGAAAAACAAGCCTATAGTACGAAATCTATATATAACGAGTCAGAATCGTGCAGATTTCGCCACGTGGCCCCACCCAAAAAAATAAATATAAATATTTTAACTTTTCACCCACCGCTCAACCCACACATATAATCGGATGCAAACCTATTTATATTCCACTCTTTATTCTGCACTTCTCGTCCGCCCTTCTCTCTCTTCCCTCCGCTCCTCTATCCTCCGCCGTTTCTCTCTCTTCTCTCTCACTCTCACACACACCACCCACACCCAAACCCTAATTGCTCCCTGCAGCTCCAATCGCCGATTTCCTGGGCTGGATTTCACCTCTCAATTTTTCCGGTGAAATCTCCGATTTGTTGACGGGAGAGCCTGGAGGCGGACGGGGGCTGAGGATCGGAGAATGGCTTCGACGAGCGCTGTCTACATCAGTGTCATCGAGGACGTCATCAACAAGGTCAAGGAAGAGTTCGCCAATGGCGCCGGTGAAGACGTCCTCAAGGAGCTTCAAGGAGTAATTTCAATTCTCCCTTCTATCTTCATTTTTCAAATTATCGTCTTGATTTTTCTGGTTTTCGGTATCAAAATAGGAGATTATGTAGTTTATTGTGTCTATTGATATGAGGTTGTACGATGGACTGGTTATTTGAGCTCGATCTGGTTCATTTCTATGGTTTTGGATTTTAATGAGGATTAACTTGGTTTATTGAAACTGTGTAAGTATGGTTTAGTTGACGTTTGTTCACATTTTCGGTGAATCTCAGACTTGGGAGGCTAAGATGATGCAAGCTGGTGTTGTAAATGCTCCGATTGAGAGGTCTGCGGCCGCCAAGCCCACACCTGGAGTTACTCCAGTTCATGATCTCAATGTACCGTATGAAGGGACTGAGGAGTATGAGACTCCTACTGCTGATTTACTCTTCCCTCCAGTGAGTTTTTTTTTTTTTTTCATGTGATTTTCTGTATTTGCGATGAAAATCTCTGCTTTGGTTTGTATCAATGGTTGATTTTGTTGGTGCTTTGGAATGTCAGACCCCGGCACCAACTCCAATCCCGCAAACTCCTTTGCAACCACAAACTCCAAGCCAAACACCAGGAACCGCAGATATTTATAATATTCCTACTGGGGCTAGTGATGATTCTGCTGGTGGCAATGCAGGTGCAAATACAGATTCGAAACCTGGAAGACCTAGCCCATACATGGTAAAACATTTCATTCTGCGTGTGTAATTTGTATGTGGATGAAATAAAAATCCATAGAGTAAGCCACTCCACTGATATTGGGGGGAGCAATAGCCAATTTCTCACTGAGAATGGATTACTTTGATCGTCAAGACCCAAGAAATGATCAAAGAGCATATTTGGATATTATGCCCTACTAATTTTATGCTAAATGAATGTCTTTTGTATTACACATACCCTTGATGAAAGAACGTGATGGTATGAAAGCTTTTAAGAATAAAATTTCACTATAATTTATGTTGGGAGTATTTGCCACTTTCTGCATACTAGAATTCAAATTGCAACGACATGTGCCAGAGAGTGAGAGTAGCACAGACTATTTCATCTTAGATGGTATGAGTTTATGAAACATACATGTTCAATTCATGCAGTATTAATTTGCATAAAATTTCAAGTTCTAAAATGTTGTTGCAAAATTCCTCAAAATATGCCTCCGTTTGGTTTTTACACGAATATTTTCATAAATATGGAATGATAATATTTCCCTAAATATGAATACAGATACTTATGTTAATATGACTACCAAATTGAATGATATTCCATGGATACCGATAATTGCATGACTGGTATAAATGCAAATGTGAATAGGACATTGTTTATATGGTTCCTATAAAAGTAAATTTACATTTAGTTCCTTGGGTTGTTTGATAAGTATAAGAAAACCTAACTATTGTTTCTTTTGCCCGCAGCAACCTCCTTCTCCTTGGATGACCCAGCGGCCCCCACTTGATGTTAATATCGGTAAGTCGAATACATATTTAGGTTAAAGTTTTTTTTTTTTTTTTCCTCCATGATGGTTGGGTATTGATTCACACGTATTTGTGTAGCTTATGTGGAAGGGCGGGATGAGGTGGATAGGGGAGCCTCTCATCAACCCCCGACACAGGTAATGCTGTTAATAACTAAATTGAAATTGCAGAAAGGAAAAAAACTGAGTATGAAGAAAAACCCATGATTAACCATCTTCCGAATGGATTTGGTTTGTTTACCTTTTTTTCATTGCTTCTTTTACTTCATCCTTGTCAAGGACATGCAATCTGTTTTATGTTGATTCAATTCAGTTACTAGTATAGCTAACTATTTATATTAATTTCAGGACTTCTTCACAATGTCTGCTGGAAAGCGAAAACGTGAAGAAATTCCCCCACAATATCAAGCTGGTGGGTTTATTCCCCAGCAAGATGGAGCCGCAGATGCTATACCCGAGTTTTTTGAGATTGAGGTTTGTTCCTTTTGTTCTTTCTTATGGCGTAAGTGCCATTCTTCAGGCAAGTTTAAATTTGAGTAACATAGGATGCCATTTTTAATTGGATTTGGTTTGATATCCTTGAAAATATATGAAAGAAAAGGAAAAGGGGTACATGTTCTCGTTTTTTAGGTGATGATATGTCCATGTAAAATTGCCAAGTTACCAATGAATGTTGGCACATAAGTAGGAGGTGTTCAGTGTGGAGACTGAAAGGTGGAAAGATCAGAGACACTTATGAGCATGTACTGAAAGATGGATATATGCTACTTTTAAGCAGTGTTGGGATGTTTCTTCAGTCGATACATCTTAACTGCTTTGGACAGAGTGTTTTGTTTCTTCATTTTTGGTCCAAAGAGTCTTAGTACTAATTGTTTCTTCATCTTAGTACTATTTTTTTTTCTTCTCTCCATAACATTCTTAGAGTGTGCTAGGAAGTATTGTTTTTTCTCATTAGGCCTTTGTTATTGGCTTCTTCTGGTGTTGCCATATGCAGACCCTCCTTGGAGGTGGAGTAGTTACTTTTTCTGATGTTAAGTTCACGTGTGTTATATTTGTACTAATTCATTGGAAGTTGGGTAATTATTTCTAGAACCTACTTAGTATGTACTAGAAGTTTATAGTTTCTGCTCATGTTGGCCTTGGTTTATTGGTATCTTTGTAGAAAGCTCTCCATTAATAGGAAGTGGACCCTTTGTTTGCTTTGATGTTAACTTTCTGTGATTTTTTTCTCTACTAATCCAAGCAGTAAGCTTTGTTGATCACTTCTGGATCAGCATGAGTGATGGATATGACAAAATTCCTTGTTGATTTCATACAAATCTCTGAGTCACATTATGTTACTGACCTTTCAGATTTGTGGAGGGAGCACTTCTATTGGACGTGCGTATGGTAAGATGTCTGCTTGTAGACCCAAGATTCCTCAACTTGATGGGCCAATCCCTGATCCCTACGAGGAGCTATCTACTCCCAATGTAAAGACAGTTCTCAAAATTCTGCATGCAGCACATAATTATGCTTCTTTTTATTGTGTGTGCGGCCTTTTGTTTATTCTTTTTGTGTGTCAATAATTCACCTGGACTTGATGATGTCTGTCTCACCCACATGTATATTGGTATTGACTTTTGGGTAAATGAGGGTCAGAGCGAATCAATTTTGTTAGGTTAAGCAAGTTGTTCAGATATTGAATTCTGACTTGTTAAAGCTTTTAGATTTTGAATAATTATCTTGATAGTCTAACTTGTTTAAAGTATGAGATCTGGATCTCTAGAGAGTTGTACTTATTTATGTACTAAAGACGAGTGTTCATGTTTCGACTTCTCTCTCCCTAGAGTCGAAATATTTGTTGACTCGCTAAATGATGATTGCAGATATACAATTATCAAGGAGCTTTCAATGAAGACTACAACATTGCCAACACACCAGCTCCCAATGGTAATTGTGAAACGTTGTAATACACTTTGAACATCATGACATGTTAGATTATCTTATATGAGTGTAACTTTCGGCTCTTAGAATTTGATTCTTCTACTTCTCATATGATCTATTTATTCTCCAGATGTGCCAGTCACTCCAGCTCCTGTTGTGAATGATGTTGGAGATGATGATGAGGACGATGAGCCCCCATTGAATGAAAATGACGATGATGATCAGGATGATGTGGACCAAGGAGAGGAACTGAACACACAGCATTTGGTATTGGCTCAGTTTGATAAGGTCTCTCTCTCTCTCTCTGTGTTGTAATCCCTCTTCTAACTTATAATGAACAATACTTAAATTTCTTTCCTGTATCTGGTTTGTATTCTCAAACCAGATCAGATCTGGTAGGCTGCTGCAATATGTGTATTATGTGTATTCTTCTCATATTTTTGATTTGTTAGGTGACACGCACCAAAAGCAGGTGGAAGTGCACACTGAAGGATGGCATTATGCACATAAACAACAAGGATGTCCTCTTTAATAAGGTGAAATTCACTTTAAAGAATTGATGTTCTTGCATGCTTTTTGCTGCTTTTTTAACGCTCATGAGTTCACTTGTAAATGCTCATTGCAGGCAACGGGAGAATTTGACTTCTGATTAGTTGGAGAAATGTCTATTCTGGCAATCAGCGGAAGTTGCGTTAGCAGAGCAAGTCCACAGTTACCATTGGCCCATGGGTGTTTTGTAATTTTTCTTTATGAACTATTATTAAGAAAGCTTCGAGGGGGAGAGAAACATTCTAGATATCTTTTTAAGATGGGGACCGATGATGTTGGCCTTTGTACATAAAGGATGAATTTTTTTTCCGGCCTTTACAATGGGAGGGGCTACTGAGGCACGTTTCTGAAGTTTAAATATTTTGTGCAATGGAATGTGATTCCATTGACTCTGTATACTTGGATCTATCGGTTCAATTTAAGAACTGCATCGTTTAGTAACTTTGCATTCAAGATAACGATAGCTTGTATTTTGATGTTGTAGCTGTGATTTATGGAGTTCCCAAATCTACTGAAACAATATATTCGGTACTGTTGTGGCTGTTTCAATAAGTTTCAATACCTTTTACTGATCTGAGATATGTTGAATCAAGAGGTGCGCATTCGAAGTTTGAACCGAGACTTGTGTTTTAGTCGTTGAGATGTTTAGCTAACAGTTCAGGACTTCAGGTGAGATTACGAACAAAGTCTGGTATGTGTTTTGAAACTAGACTCAAGGTAGAGATGGCTCCTCATTCATCTAATCATCTTCCTTCTTCCACTCAAACTTTCCGTGTTAAGCTCTCCCTTTTTACGGTTCAATACTTGTAGTTCTTCATATTCGAAAAAGTTATCTTGTAGCAACAAAAAGAAAGCACAAACAAAAATCGATCAACACAGATCATTACAGACTGAAGCTAGTAGTGTATCCGAACCGTAGATAAGCTAGGCTGGTGTACGCTAGCTTCATCTTTACGTATTCTGTAGCAATGAAGTAGGCCTTTTTGTACATCAAAAATGTTACCGGCCTATCCATGAACTCAAAACTGTGCATGGTTTGTGATCATGCATTGAGATTGAAAGACAGTAAACAATGACGAAGGATCTGAGAAACTCGACACAGCCGGATGCTGCCATCCAGCTCCACCCTGAAAGGGTGACTTCGTGCCATGGTCACCGTCTGTCTCCATTTTCTCTGGGGATCGAATGACTACCGGAGAAAGTAATGGAATTGCATTTGGAGTATCTGAAAAAGGGTTTGTTGGGGCATTGCTTGTCATTTGATCAAGATGAAGAGATGCCGGGGCTTGCTTTTGTAGCCTAGTTGGGAGCCTCGCTTCTTTGTCTTTGCTGTGGCATGCATTGTGAAAGTGAAACTCCATTTCTAAATAAGACTTTGTATGATATTTCAATGGCTTCAAAGTTTTGTTCAGGGTTCAGGCACAGTTTCTGATCCCTCACTCGGCTTATTGCTTGTACAGGTTTTCAAGGGGTATATATATATATATGCAAGTTTACCAAAAGGGTATACATAGAAATGGTGATAATTATTATGACTTGTTATTTTCTTGGCTCTAAAAATAAGGGTTGGTTATGGAGGTGAATGGCCAGAAAATTTGCGTTTTCCTGAAATGGGAGTATGACAGTTTGAATAACGGTCATTTGCTCCAATATTGAAATGAGGGCCTGCATCCTGGGAGTTTAGGGGTTTATGATCTCTCGGAGTCAAATGTCTGATCCAGCTATACCGGATGAGAATAGACCGTGCCAAATTTGTGTTTAGTACTTGTTACTTCTAGTTAAGCAAGTAATATGATCCGTCACATTCTTCTAATTAATCACGTTGTTTGTCATTCTTTCTTGACACGTTTTTAAAATTTTTAAAATCTTATTTCGTTTCAAATTTGATCGCTCGTATATGAACTAAGAGGGAAAAACAAGGTCTATGGTGCTTCGTTGAGACTATTGACAAAAAACTTGTTTTTTTTTTTTTTTGGAGAAGAAACTAAAATTTATATTAAGCAATGTCAATTACAATCACTAATAATGACTGTCACATCTTGGTTCTTAAATTAAATTACGGTTATTTACTTTTGGTATTATTTTAGCTTTTACCGTTTTGAGTAACCGTTTACTATTTAAGGCTCCAAAAGTTGACTTTTTCTTTCGTCTAAAATTTGGAAAAACTTTCTTCATGAAAGTCGTAGAGGACGTTAAACCGAGTTCGTGGATATGTGTTACGTTTTAATCGGAGTTTGTACGAAAAAGTTATAAGGGTTTAAATTCAGGGGCATATTGGTAATTTTACAGGAAACTCAAGTTCTATAAATAACAAATCAGACCTCATTTCGAGATAATTCCAGAATTTGCCCAGAAATTCCAGAATTTCTGCCGGAACTTCATCGCCTTCGTCCGGCCAAGATAGGCGGCAAGCTTGGTATCAAATTGAAGCTTGGAGCATCCTCTACAAGTCTAGGTAGGTGGCAGCCCGTGTCGCGCCGCCATGAAGGAGCACGATCGCCGGGAAGTCACGGCTGTGCCGTAGAGGTGTTCTTGTTGGAACTTCTTTTTTCCGGCCACCATAGCCGGAGATTTTGGTCTCAACTTGAAGCTCTTCCTTCCAGCAGTAAACCCCTAAAAGGATACATCCTAACTCGAGCTAGATAAGAAGAATCGAAGGTTTGAAATTCTAGGGTTCTTGAATTGGGGTTTTTCTGTTTTGATTCGATTGACATGTTTAAGCTTGAAATTGATCAATGTGGTAGTTATAAAAGTTTTTTGGAATGTTGAGAGGAAGATTGTGTCAAGATTTGGTAGCCATTGGAGGTCGCCGGAGTTTAGCTGCAGGCCGGCGCCGCCGCTTAGGGGTAGTTTTTCATGTTTTTGAGTTTGTTTTAATGAGAGGAGTTTAATGATGTGAAGTTTGAAGGAGTTTTGGTTAGGTTTGAGATTTTTCAAAGATTAGTGAAATAAGCGGTTGATAGAATCCGACGATTGGATTAGTGTTGATTAAACTTCAGAAATTTGTTTTATGGATTTCGATGCTTGTGGTGAAGTTGGAGCCTTATTGGTATAAGGATGGAGAAGTTGGGCAAGAGCGAAGGATTTATAGGCTCACTTTTATTCTTGTAGTTTTATTTAAAGTATCGAGTTAGTTTTGAGATTTAATAATATCTATTGTTCAGGACGTGAGGAGGATCGTGTTGGGAAACCTCGGATCGACGGCAGGCATAGCCGTATACTGTGAGTGGACATTTTGATTTTAAATAAATATGCATGCAAGATTTTATAATTTATTATTTTATTTTCCGAGCTTATATTATAATTTCGGCTTATGAAATGATCTTGGAAAATATTTGAGTTTGAAGCATTGATTAATTATAGGTCATGATTTATGGATTTGAGCTCGGATTACTAATTTGGTATTTGAGTTTGGATATTCTTTATAAATTCCGGATTTCATTATAATGGTTTTAATAGTGGACTTTGAGTTTATAAAAGATTTCCGAAAATAGGATTTTCGGTAGTTCGTGGTGGAATTCCTGCAAGTATACAGGGTGGATGTAGTATAGTAAATGAAAGAAAATGGGTTGTTGTTCCCACGAGGATTATTATTTATATTCAAATTATGAAATACCTAAACTAACTACACTAAAACACAAGATCACGATAACAATTTAAAGAAACAAACAAACAAGAAAATAAGTAAACAAACAATGATGAATGAATCTAGGGTGTCAGAATCAACCACTAACAATCTTATTCATGCTTTGATACAACTAACAGACTCTTTCGTTTCTCTAGATGACAATTCCCGTATCTAAGTCCAGTTACGGCACTTAGACCATAGTTTTCCTTAAGTGTATGATTCTCTCCAGGTACGGCAGAGTTCGTATATCCTAGCATGCAGTCTATCCAGTTACGGCATAAATTTAACATGTAAGACTCATTACGTTCTAGAAAACAAGAGAATCATGCAAACCATTACTTCAGTTACAACAATAATGTAATTCACAATTCTTAATCACAAGAAGCTAATTTGAATTATATTGCAATTACGCCTCAAATTCATCTTCTAATTTACTAGATGCAAAGCCCTAAGGTGATCAATCAAAGAACTCAAACATATAGCATCAATTAAAATAGTGACTAAGAATTCATCATAAAAAAACTATAAATCTATTAATCAATCATCAAAAACATAAACAATCTTGCTAAGACATCATCCTAACTCTAGAAAAGATTTAACTGAACATGACTAAAGAAAACATAACAAAAACATAAAAAGAATGGAAAGGGAATGAAGGTGAAGATGGATGGATGGATGGATAGATGGATGGTCTCTGCTCCTTTAAGCGTCTACAATGTGCCTCTGAGACCTCCCTTTTCATGTGAAATTCGTGTTCCTTTATATAGAGAAGTTTCCTGCTCATATTTGACTTCATATTTCCTTGTAGAACTTGGATTCAGACTCCTTTCTTGATATGGAATGGGAAAACCTTGAGATATCTCTTGTAGAACTAGGAATACATGTACTCCTTGAATCCTCATCTGTATTATTGTCCTTGAAGTTTTAGGGTTGACGGTCTTGTGACACAGAACTTGAGTTCTCCACAAAAGCTTGTAAATCCGAGCAGATTTGCTGATCTGACCTTTCTTCATTCAAACAATCATAACTCAGTCTAGAAGTATCGAAATCAAGATCCGTAAATTTCTACAGAAAGTAAACTTCCGCAGCTTTCCAATGATGTAAGGCTCATAGTCTGATTCGATCCGAGTAATTCCCAGTAATTCGGCAAAGTTGGATGTTCTGCACATGCAGATTATGGGACTTGGGATTGCAGTAGCCTTTCAATCCTTTTTTGTGTGCATTTTAGCTCATTTTATTCTCTCTATGACAAAAACCTACAAAAACACTAAAATAACGTAAATCAATCACAAATAAGGAAACTTAATGCAAAAACAAAGATTATGAGACATATGAATATAGGATAATATGAGCACATCAGTTCGCTATTTATAATTTTCGAAATTATTGGTTGAATATCGATCTTGACCTTGAGAATATTTTAACGAGTATTTTGGATTGAGATATTAATTATGATTTTTACTTGTTAATTAAATCTCGCTTATATTATGGTTTTGAGAATATTTTAACATGTGAGACACGTCATTGAGTTTTAACATAATTTCTTATGATGATTTTCAAGTACGGTTGGGAACCGTACCATTCATATGATATTGGGGAAGTTTAATGGATTTAAGTGATTTTCGTATGTTTTTAGTCACCATAATATATGGTCGCTTATATTAATTATTGCTAGCTAACCATTATTAGCGGTCCTCACTATAGGTGAGTAGTGCGCTTAGCATGAGACGCTATTATAGCCTGAGAGGCACCGACCCGAGCCTGGGAGGCTCATTTTACATGGTGATAACTCTTCCCCTTATTTTATTTTTCTCAGTTATATAATTAATTAACCAGCGGGGCTGGTTTATCACTTCTTACGAGATTTCTATATTTGATTAAACCAGCGGGGCTGGTTTGTCTATTTTTATGGTATTCTGGATTTAAAGTTATTTGGATTATCAAAGTTGCATGCTGTTAAGTTTTAAAATTTGAAACGTGGGAAAGTATATAAATTATGTATTTGTTAAATTATTTAATTTATTTTTGTCCACTTACTCTAACATTTTTTAAATTACTTTCCCCTGGGCCCTTTGGTTTTAAATGCCCAGTATACAGGATACGTTTAAATGAGGTCGAGCGTACATGGAGTCGAGGCATAGTCAGAGGCCGCTTCCGCTTATTCTTTATTCATTGTTTTTCGTTCAACTTTAGATATGCTTTGAAAATCCAGTAGTAAATTATTAATTGTCTGTTGTTGGTTGTGAGATTATTTTAGTTGAGTAATTGTTATATTGGGAGATGTGATGATCTTGGGGAGCAGGAAGGCTCCAGGTGTTGATGCTGATTTGTTTGGTTATAGAAGCGTAAGTTGGATTTTCAGATAAGGGTTGTCCATTTTCAAGGTAGATTATGCGGAATTTTAGGTAAAATCTTGGAGTTGGACCCCGCAGGATTTACCTCGGGTTTCAGGGTGAAATTCAGGGTGGGTTCTGACAATGACATCCTCCAGAAAAGAAGGACTAGAAGTAAAAAAGATATTACAAGGTCTACAATTGCTCGAGAGTCCAACGAGCAAGGAATGAGCAGTATGGTTTCCATCCCTATAAAGGTGAGTGAACGTGCAACCTGGCTACTGAGAAAAAAGATGCAAAACATACTCATAAACCACTCTCTCAAAAGAACAGCAGAATCGTGAATTGAGTGGATGGTTTGCACAAGAACAAGAGAGTAAAATCTTGTCTAGTTTTTGGTTTTTAAGCTTTTTTATTATTTTTTATCGGACGGTGTAAAAGTAACTGTAAACACGAAAATATCTGCTACGAATGACAGAACAACACGTGTACAAACAATAATTTAATCAAATCAATGCGAATGCGGGTTACAATCTTTGTGAACTCCTCTGATTCTATCTCCGAATTTAGGTCTAACTCAAGGGTGACAAGCACTTGTTCTTGAGGGTTACACGGGATGATCGCGTAACAAGTATTTGGGACTTGGATTTGGATTTGGTGAAGAACTGGCTATGAGCTTGATAGTTCTTCGAGGATTTGATGAAGAACTGGCTATGAGCTTGATAGTTCTTCGAGGATTTAGCGAAGAACAGGCTATGAGCTTGATAGTTCTTCAAGGATCTTGGGGAGACTTCTGAGCTCGCGGGATGGATTCTTCTCTCTCTCTCTAGTCCGCTGCTTCTGTTTATGCTCTCTTGGTTTCGCCCTTTTTCTCTGCCCCTTCCTCATGGTATGAGAGGGGGTATTTATAGTGTTAACATGCCTCCACTTAAGGCAAGTAATGAAGATTTTGAATCAATAATATTTCCTTAATTGAATCAATGAATCTTGACTGATTGATTTACTTACTGATTTTAACACAATCAGATCAATCAAATCTTAAGATTTAGATATGCCCAGATCGCTTTAGATTAATGTCCTGTTTTGATCAAGATCATTAGTAAGGGGCGAGCTGTCTCACGGACATGGAAAGTATCCCGCGAGGAGGCTTGATCTCCAAGCGAACCGTGATTTCCAATCCCTGCATGCATGCGAACTCTGTCGTCTAGCTACTTCGTGAATTACAAAGTCACAACCATCTCACTGTAAGATCAGCAGTATACTCTCTCTCCTTTTGATTTGATTGTTATGGTGCAGAGTTATATAATCCGCTGACTTCTCCCTTTTTTTTTGTCTTGTAGGTCGCGAGGTCTTTCTGAGTTATCTACCTTCAACAACAGAAGAAACCCTACTCGGCGAAGCGCTACAGAGTTTTAAAACAGCGAGGCGCGGCAAAAGTTTAGGGCAGCGAGGCGCAGCAGAAAGTTCTAGGCCGCGAGGTGTTGCAGAAAGTTCAAGCCCGCGAGGCGAACTCCTGTACACTACTTCGCATGGCATCCTTCAAGAGTTTCAAGAAAGGCACAATCACTATCCTTGAAGACAGCAACGACGTTCAAAGTGATGGCACCACCTTATATGCCTACCCTCCATTGACTGGGCCGCGCGCCCTAGAGTCTCCTTTGTATGATGGGTCAGGACATATCCCTCGGTGGTCTTTCCGACAATCTCGTCAGCTGGCCACCTTTCAATCAGCCGCATCCACCAGCGAGAAGCGAAGCGTGGATGTATGGATGTTGAGGTCTGCCCATCATGACCATAACATTCCTCAAATACCGTTCGTGCTTCTCAACGACCGTACGTGCAATGGTTCCGTGCAATGGAGAGGGTTTCGTGCTAACGGAGCCTTCTCCTACACGGAACGTTACTGGGAGTGGTTAGAAGATGTCTTGAGCCGAAGCGGAGATCTCATCCACAAAGTAGGTCTCTATCGAGCGGTGTTTGCATCGCTCTTTAGCTATGATCGTGTTGCACCTGTGATGCGGGCCTTCTGTGAGTATTGGTGTCCTAGCACAAATACTCTTCACACATCGTGTGGGGAGATGTCTATCTCTTTGAGGGACTTGACATATATTTGTGGCTTGCCCATAACTGGAAGGTTCTATGACGAAGTTGTTCCATGTATTGAAGAATTTTCGGCTAAAGGTAGAAGTGGTGAGCCAATCATTCCTAAGAGCTGCTGGTTTTTATTTCTCGCGTACCACAAGCTTTGCGATAAAGGGCAAAAGGTGAAGATTGCGTCATGGATCCACTACTGGTTCAAAGGGGATTTGAGATACAAGAGACCGCCTGCCAAGAGTACACGGAACAAGAAAGATGCACCTCATAACCCGTACAACCCGTCTGGTGAAATCCACGAGGTTCAAGGCCGGACCGATGACGACTCCGCACCGTTTGACGACTTGGGCGTGGATGACGAAGACATAGAGCCTACTTACTTGGCGGCATTTTACGCGTGCTGGTTGTGTCTATTTGTCTTTCCTATGGACGACACAGGCTTGATCCGACCTAGCGTGTTTAAAGTCGCCAGTAAAATGTCCCAAGGCTATCAATTTTGTCTAGTTGTACCTGTGTTGGCCAACATTTATCAAGGCTTGAACGAGATTTCTGTTTCCAAAGATCCAGGGAATTGTTCAGCCACATTACCCTTTCACTACGTGTATACGTGGTTGGCAGAGTATTTCGGCACCCATTTTTATTCTCCTCTTCCTGACGACTTTAAACCACGCATGGTTCACTTTTCAGGGGCATTTTCGGCCAAGCATTTTGGAGACGCACAAGCTCGTTCTTTATTCAATGCATGTGGCAATGTAGAGATGGACATCTTAGCCAGAGTCTCTAAAGAACGCAAAATGATCGTTGATCATGCGAATGTTAACTGTTCAGACATTGTATATCTTACCTGCCTTCGATCCGGATTTCTTACCCTTAGGCAGGGCAATCGGCGAGTCATTCAACCTTACAGTCCCTACCGCTTCAGCCGCCAATTTGGCTACGTTCAAGATGTGCCAGGAAGCCTTTATAAGGACACTCGAACAGGCGCATTGTCCTTGACGTATTGGCATTGGGAAAGCTTTACCAAACGTGAGACAGGAAGCACAGTGATGTTGCCACCTGAGAGCGCTCTAACAAAGTGCATGGTGACTCGTGACTATGTTGAGTGGTGGTCCAAAGTATACTGTTCCATGCCTAAGATGACTAAAACAACAATGCCTATTGTTGGGTCGCCGCACAAGTTTTTAAAGGAAGACAAGGTTGCTGCTCGCGTGGTACTGCCCCGCTAGAAAGTGGTTCCCCGTGAGATTCCACTTCGTCAGGAAGTGGTTCCCCGCGAGATACCATTTCGACAGGAAGTGGTTCCACGTGAGATGCCGTCTCGCCAAGGAGTTGTTCCCCGCGAGATACCATCTCGCCAGAAAGTGGTCCACCGCGAGATTGAACTTGGCAATATAACTCGCGCATCCTCTATCCAGGCGCTGCCCCCAAGTGGCAATTCGCCCAATGAAACGTACCAAGCTTTAGAAGGTCACGGGGATTCTGATAATCACCTCGCCCAGAGTCAACTTAAATTGAAGGGGATCAACACTCGAAAAAGACTCAGTGGAAGCAGCAATAGTTCTAAGGACGTGAACTTCAAGCGTCGAAGGATTGAACCCGATTTTGGCTCCGTTTATTTTAATCCTAACGATGAATTTGTCCTCAATAGTAATTTTCTTGGCGAAATTCCGAGTCCCTTGCAACAAACACCAAATCGCGTTGAGGTATGTTCGCCACCACCGCCATGCATTTTTTTTTTTTGAAATTATATGCATGATCTGGACTCACTTTGTTTTACCTTCTTGTTTTCAGCTAGAAGAACTCCCACTTTTTGAAGACGAAGCTTGTTCGAAAGAGGTTCGCGTCCTTTCAACAGAACCGATGAAGACCAACTCTTTTCACGAAGACGATGCATGCGAAAAAAAGCGAATCGCAACAAGTTAATCGTGAAGATGCTTTGGTGAATCCTCCAAGGCTTTTAAGCAATATGGCATTCTCCGAGGTCACCCACGGTGAAGTTGATGTTATGGACACCAACCAGGGGCTCCAAAAGATTCGCATGCAGGCCGCCACTCTAATTTGTGAACAAATTGAAGATGTCATTACGAAGTACTCATCAAGATCCATTCTCTCCAAAAGAAAAGACATTGACGAGATGGTGGCCGAACTTCAATGTTATGGATTTGATCCTTCGCCAATAAAAGACAAGGTAGAAAGTTTGATAACTTGTGCTACTCAATACCACGCGGCGAGGCTTGTATGCACGCATAAAGCTACTCCAGGCACATGTGATCAACGTTTGCCTCTTATGGAAGCTGAAATTGCAAAGTCGATCGAACTCCGCCAAACTGATCTTAGTCAACGTCAAGTTGTGATTGAGTCTTTGGAGAATTTGAAGGAGAAGCAGCGGAGATTGGAGCAGGAGATAGCCTCCCTAGATGCGAGCCTTCTACTTCATGACAAAAGGCTTGCCGATTTAGAGAAGCAGAAAGTCCAAATCAAGGAGACTCCAGAATTGACTGTTGAAGAACTTGAGGAAGCAAAGAGGTTCCGAGATGATTTTGAAAAGCAACGCAACAGCTTCAAAGGCCTATCTTGGACATGAAGGGCTCATCATCGTTTAGAAACTTATGATTTATTCTCTCTTTTTTTTGCGCATGTAATAAGTCATTTTGACAATAGAACTCATTATGCAATAAAAAGAGATTTTTTTTTGATGTGACTGAACTTAAGAATAATATTCTAAAGCTGCCTACGTATCCTTCCAAAGAAAGAATCAAGTCATAACGTAGTTCAAGGATGAGGATTTAGAACTCTCTTTTTTTTTTTGAGAGATTGGACCTTGTGCAGTTTAGGCTCATGCAGGCTAAGAGCATTTTTTTTGTTTTTATTTTTTTTGTGTGTCATTTGCAGTTTAAGCTCGTGCAGACAAGGAGCATTTTTTGTCATTCGCAGTTTAAGCTCGTGCGGACAAGGAGCAGTCCTCATTTGTTTTAAGCATAGTATTTCTTCAAGAACTTGCCGTTGATTGGGCCAATTCTCAAACCGTCTTCAGCCACAATTTTGTAGGCTCCGTTAGTGTAGACTTCGCTGATGACATAAGGGTCATCCCACTTTGACTTGAACTTGGGACCGGTCTTATGTGTCATGATGATGGGTCTGCGCACGGCAAGGACCAAATCACCAATTTGAAAGGATCGAGGGCGAACTCCTTTGTTGAAGGCACGCGACATCCGGGCTTGGTAGCATTCTAGATGTTGTTGCGCATCAAGCCTCTTCTCGTCTAGAGCTTCCAACTCTTGAAGTCGTAGCTTGATATTTTCTTCATTTGTGAGGCCTTCTTGCAAAGCAATCCTTAATGAGGGAATTTGCTTCTCTAATGGCAAAACGGCTTCAACTCCATACACCAGGGAATAAGGTGTAGCATTTGTGGCAGTTCGATATGTCGTTCTATATGCCCATAATGCTTCGCCCATCTTCTCGTGCCAGTCTTTTTGTGACTTGCCAACGGTCTTCTTCAAGATGTTGCAGAGCGTCTTGTTAAATGCCTCTGCCAGACCATTAGCTGGTGCATTGTACATCGACGAAAAGTGTAACTTGAAGTGATACTTTTTGCTAAGTTTTTGCATAGCACTATTTGAGAAGTACTTGGCATTGTCCGTGATGATGCAACGTGGCACACCATATCGTTGGATGATGCATGTCTTGATGAAGTCTACAACGGTTTCTTTCTTTATCTCTTTAAGCGATACTGCCTCCGACCACTTTGAGAAGGAATCCGTGGCTGCCAAAATGTATATGTGGCCTCCGAAAGATTTCGAATTTATAGGTCCCACAGCGTCTATCCCCCAGACATCAAACGGGTGTGAAGCGATTGTAGGATGCAATAGCTCAGGCGGTTGATGGATAAAGTTCGCGTGGAATTGACAAGCTTGACATTACTTACCATTGTGGGCCAGTAATAACCCATTCGCCTTACTTGAAAATGTAATTTAGGGCCTGATTGATGAGCTCCACATATTCCGGAATGGACCTCTTCCATGGCCTTGGATGCCTCTGCTTTTCCTAAGCACCTAAGGAGTAATCCGTCAAATGATCGTCTATAAAGAGTCTCCTTGTAGTAGAAAAAGCGCGGGGCTCTTCGTTTGATATTCGTCCGCTGTTTTAGATCGTCAGGCAATTTGTGATGCTCAATGTAGTCGATCAACGGATGTCTCCAATCTTCGACGTCAATAACATAGACAGAAACCACATTGGAATTTTCGCACAATGGGACGATCCCTGTTGAGACAACCCATCGTTGACAAATTGAAAGGTCCACAATCTCATCATTTGATAATGCCAAAGTTGCTGCTAGGTTAGCCAAGGCATCCGCCATCTGGTTTTCTTTCCTTGGCACATGTTCCAGTGTAACAGCATCGAAACCCGTTAAGAGTTGTGTAGCGAGACGGAAATAAGGAACTAAATCCTCCTTCCTGACTTCGTAATTAGTTAGTAGTTGATCAATTACTAACTTCGAATCCCCGTACACTTCTAGATTTGCAATTTGCATTTCTAAGGCCGTTTGCAACCCCATGATGAGAGCTTGGTATTCCGCAACATTGTTGGAACACAATTTACCGAGAGTGAAGGCATATGGCAATATTTGCTTTTGTGGGGTGACGAAGACAACGCCAGCCCCTGCTCCATCTATTCTTGAAGATCCATCAAAGAACATCTTCCAAGTGGGGAGAATTTCTGCAAGAAAGACTTCTTCATCCGGCAAGTCATCTATAATTTCCCAATCGGTAGGGATTGGGTGATCCGCTAGAAAGTCAGCAACAGCTTGGCCTTTGACTGCCTTGGCAGGTACATAGACAATGTCATGTTGATTGAGGAGCAAAGCCCACTTTGCTATTCGTCCTGATAAGACTGGTTTAGACATGATAAACTTGACTGGGTCGGCTCGGGCCACCAAATGCACCGTGTAAGCTTGCATATAATGCCTCAACTTTTGGATGGAAAAGATGAGAGCGAGACATGTCTTCTCTATTGGAGAATAATTTAATTCTGCTCCTGTGAGAGTTCGACTTAAATAGTATAAGGCCATCTCCCTTCTTTCCTCATTTTCTTGGGCTAGAAGTGCTCCAAGCGATCTTTCTTGAGCTGCGATGTAAAGGGTAAGGGGTTTTCCAGGAATGGGTGCACCCAATACCGGAGCATTAGCCAAGTAATTTTTAATGCTTTCGAAGGCATTATGACATGCTTCATCCCATACGAAAGGCACATTCTTCTTCATGAGTCGACTAAAAGGTTGACATCGACCCGCGAGGTTGGAGATGAACCGCCTGATAAACGCGAGTTTTCCTTGGAGGCTTCTCAATTCTTTTAAGTTTGTTGGCTCCGGCATCTCTTGAATGGCTTTAATCTTTGATTGATCTACTTCAATGCCCCGATGCTTCACAATGAATCCAAGGAATTTGCCTGAACTCACACCGAAAGCGCACTTCAATGGGTTCATTTTGAGTTGGTACTTGCGTAACCTATCGAACACTTTTCGTAAGTCTTGCAAGTGATCACTCCTTTTTCTTGACTTGACAACCAAATCATCCACATAGCATTCAACGTATTTGTGAAGCATGTCTCCAAAGACCTTCTGCATGGCACGTTGGTATGTTGCACCGGCGTTCTTTAATCCAAACGGCATGACTTTGTAACAGTAAATGCCTTTGGGAGTGCGAAATGCAGTTAACTCCTCGTCTTCTTGCGCCATCTTTATTTGGTTGTAGCCAGACGATCCATCCATGAAAGACAAAGCTTCATGACCTGTGGTTGCATCCACCATGAATTCAATGATAGGCAAAGGAAAGTCATCTTTCGGACATGCATCATTCAAGTCGCGAAAGTCTACGCACACACGCATTTGTCCATTCTTCTTTTCAACTGGGACAATGTTTGCGATCCACTTGGGATATTGGACTTCTCTGATGAAGCCTGCAGCAATCAACTTGTCAACCTCTTCTTCAATTTGAGTTTGAACCTCCGTTCGAAAACGTCGTGTCAGCTGTTTGATGGGTCGAGCCTCTGGTTTAACAGCTAATCGATGAACTGCTATTTTTGGATCAAGACCGGGCATTTCTGTATAATTCCAAGCGAAGACATCCTTGTATTCAAGCAACAAGTGATGGTACCCCTCTTCCTCTTGAGAGCTTAGCGACGCGCTCACAAATATCGGTCTTGGGTCTTCTTCCGTCCCCAAATTGATTTTTTTAAGTTCATCGACCATAGATTTCACCCCATCTTCGAGTTCTGGAGGAGCTGCCTCTACTTCATATTCGAAGCCTTCATGGTCATTCTCTTCATAAGCTTCTACTTCGGCTACTGTGATGTGATAAGCATATTGAATAACATCATCCTCATCGCCACTAGCATCATTGTCTCCTTTATCTTGACCGGTGAGTATGAAGGTATGTTGTCTCACTTTAAGTTGGTCAGTCGAATTTACCTCTAGCACGCAACGTCTTTTCATGCGTGATGGGATGAGACTTTGGATTTCTTTACTTTCCGATTGGCCAACTTCTTCTTTTCTTTTTCTATCTTGTTGGCCTTTAGGAGCTCGGATCCTTTCAAGTGCCGACTTCCGAGGAGTTGGTCTTAACTGTTTACTTTCTTTATTTGATGATGACAACCTTTTGAACACAGAAGTTCGTGTTGCTGCAATGTCAAGACGATTGAAGACGGAGCTTCGACTTGTTGACTTATCAACCCGTTCAAACACCGAAAGCCGGCCTGTTGATTTAGTAGAAGTACTTTGGGAACTTGGGCAGATGCGATCGAACGTTGAAGTGCGAGAAATGGATTGGATTTGTGGAATCTCATCTTCTACTTCTTCGACGCTTATGTACTGCATGCTCGCTTTCTCCGCCTTTCTTCTACCTGAGATTTTGATCGGCTTGTTTGGGATAAAACCAAGACCCGTTTTAAACGAATCACTTGTTTTTCCCTGTTCCCTTAGCTTCTTTTGAAACTCATCGAGCTCATGAGCTTTCTTACTGACGGCTCGATCATCCTCTTTACTTGACGAACCGAAGTCGAATCCAGCCTTTGCCAGCAATTTGTAAGCATTGGGGTCAAACCCTTCATTTGTTCTTTTCTCGGGTAAAGGCCCGTGCTCTACCCTTCCTTTGATTGGTTTGACAAATCCTTTCAATGGTTGCTTGGTAGGAGTTTGGTTGTTTAAATTTTTCAATGGCAATACTGATGCTTCCTTCAATAATTTTATGTCCTCTTCACTCAGCTTCCGAGGACTGACTTGCCGCTTTGTTCCCGCAAATGGAGACTCTCCTTCCTTGCGCTTGGACTTTGGCACATATCGAAGAATTGGGATGATTGGACTGGACTTGTCTGATGTCACAGTTGTAGATGGAGACTTGTGTGACTCTTCATTTCCCTTACCCCTCGTTTCAACTTCCTTCTTTGTCACCATTGTGGCTTTCCCTGTTGAGGGTGCTTTGACTGGCAGAACTTCAATTACTGATTCCTCATCTGAATAGAACTTGGAATCTGCGAAGTAAGACTCAGCCTCGGTGAATGGCTTGGTATCACCTATCACTGTTTTTACGCCTCCGCGGTAAAACTTGAAGCATTGATGCAGAGTTGAAGGCACGACATCATTTTCATGAATCCATGGTCGCCCCAACAATATGTTGTATGAAGTCTTTGCATCGATCACGTGGAACAAAGTGTGTGACTCCAATTCGCCGATAACCATGTCTAGCCGAATCATGCCTATCGCTCTTTGCTCTCCTTGGTTAAAACCTTGGATCATGAGGCGACTTTTAGATAACTCGTCCATATTGATGCCGAGTCGGGACATTGTCGATTTTGGCATGATGTTCACGGCAGACCCTCCATCTACAAGCATGCGGTTTAATTTTTGCTCTCGCATGTAGCCTGTCACAAAAAGAGGTCGGTTGTGTGGCTTTGAACCCAATTGTAGATCTTCATTTGTGAAATGAATAGCGTCACAACATGCTACGCATGCCGCACACTCATTGATGTTTGAAGAGTATTGGCCTTCATCAAGCAACAACTGGACAAAAGCACGTCTCGCTGACTGGGAAAGTTGCGACACGTTTGAGAGGCTAAATTTTAGAGGCAAGTCTTCCGATTGTCTCGACACTTCAGTTTCTTCAACCTTCTCAGCACCTTTGGAATTACCTTCAAAGCTGGATGTCATTGAATTAGCTCTCCAACTCATTCGCCTCTTGGACAAGCACCTTACTGGCGGATTTTGATTGAAGGACTTTTGTATACAAGGAGTGAATTTCTCCTTTATACATCTTGTCTTATTCCTTGCGAGGCATTGACGACTCCCAAGTGGTCGTTTATGATCTAGCTGCGGGAGTGGTGGACTTGACAACACACCTTTGCGTGCTTTTCGACGAGTGACAAGTATCCATCCTTCATCATCATCGCATGGGGCAGTTTTAGGAGCGAGGTTTATTTGCCGGATTGGCTTCGCTTCCTCTAACTTTCTATCATTGCCCATCTCCTTTGAGAAATGGCATGGCGCCTTTGCTGTCGTGGAAGGTACTTGAACTGGTTCAAAAGACCCAAATGAAATGGTAGTGCAATTGACTGCAGCAACCTCATCGACATCCAGCTCGATTCTTCCTTGCTTGGCAAGCTTCATGATTAAATCCTTCAAAACAAAGCACTTCTCAACTGGGTGGCTTACGAGGCGATGAAACTTGCAATACTTTGGATCATTGACCCGATGCATTTCTTCTGGACGCTTGCACTCTGGAAGTTCTATGACCTTGTTCTCAAGTAAATCTTCCAACATGCCTGCCACGTCGGAATCTGGGAATGGATAAGTCTTTTGCTCCCACTCAGTCAATGAGTGCTTCTTCCTTCCGTAGGCTTGAGTCGGTTCTACTCTCTTAACCTCCTTCTTGTCTCGTGTGGAGATCTTGATTGGAGCAACACTTACAGTCATCGACTCCTTTGTAGATCTTTTCACGACCTTGTCAACTTTGCTGCTGAAGGCTTTATCCTTTCGCTGATCATTGACAAACTCCTTCTTACCCTTGTGGCTAGCTATGCTCAATTCCATATCATGCGCTCGTGTAGCTAGTTCTTCAAAGGATCGAGGCTTGATACCTTGGAGAATCTACAGCAAATCGAAATGCATGCCTTGGATGCACATTTCTACCGCAGATGTCTCCGACAAGCGGTCTTTACAATCAAGGCTGAGCGAGCGCCACCTGTTGATGAAGTCAATTGCTGGTTCATCTCTCCATTGTTTTGTATTGGTAAGTTCCATCATGCCCACAGTTCGTCTTGTACTGTAGAAGCGGTTTAAGAACTCACGTTCCATTTGGTCCCAACTGTCGATGGACTCGGGCTCTAAGTCCGTGTACCATTCAAAGGCATTGCCTTTCAACGAGCGAACGAATTGCTTGACAAGGTGGTCACCCTCCGTTCCGGCGTTATTGCAGGTTTCGATGAAGTGAGCAACATGTTGCTTTGGATTACCCTTTCCTTCAAATTGCTGGAACTTTGGCGGCTGGTATCCCAACGGCATCCTTAGTCCATTGATTCTTTTGGTGTAGGGCTTGGCGTAGGTGAGAGAATCACGAGAAGGACCTCCATATTGAGCTCTGATGGAGTTGGTGATGATGTCTTGCAATTGCTGAAAGGACATAGATCCAAGTGAGCCATCATCATCTTTGTCAACGTTCTTGGAGCTCTCGCCTACTTTATACTTCTTTTCTTCATCTTGACCCTCAAGCTTGCTGTAGAGCTCGGCGATCTGCATGTCTTTTTCTTCCACCGTCTTGGTAAGCTTCTCAACCGCTCCCATCAGATTGGCTATTTGCTCTTCGATGGTGGAGGCACCTGTCATCATGACTTGCATGGGGATAGGTTGTGATGAATAGTCCGCTGGTATGCCATGCGTGTTGTCTTCATCACCATTTGGGCTTCCATCATATGAAGCCGTGCTTGATTCATCATCCGTGACAGGTGAGAATGATCGCTCCCTTGATTTGTTTGGAGCTCCCTTTTCTTCACTTCGCGAGGCGCGCTTGCCTTCACTTCGTGAGGCATGCTTGTCTGCGAGATTCGCCAAGGTGATGACCGGTTCGCGAGGGTTGGAAGGCAAAGCCACAAATGTTGTGGGTTGATTCCTCGCCATGCTACGGGTGACATGACCAGAGGGCTCGCTGTTTGACCTCGCGGTCGTTGGTTTAGACTTCTTCGTCGAGATGGCTTGAGTGCTCTTGGAGGCCATTACGTCGAACGAATTTGAACTTGCTTGCGGAGAAGGAGATGAGAGGCAAAGATGTCCCACTGGGCGTGCCAATTTTGTAAACACGAAAATATCTGCTACGAATGACAGAACAACACGTGTACAAACAATAATTTAATCAAATCAATGCGAATGCGGGTTACAATCTTTGTGAACTCCTCTGATTCTATCTCCGAATTTAGGTCTAACTCAAGGGTGACAAGCACTTGTTCTTGAGGGTTACACGGGATGATCGCCTAACAAGTATTTGGGACTTGGATTTGGATTTGGTGAAGAACTGGCTATGAGCTTGATAGTTCTTCAAGGATTTGATGAAGAACTGGCTATGAGCTTGATAGTTCTTCGAGGATTTAGCGAAGAACAGGCTATGAGCTTGATAGTTCTTCAAGGATCTTGGGGAGACTTCTGAGCTCGCGGGAGGGATTCTTCTCTCTCTCTCTAGTCCGCTGCTTCTGTTTATGCTCTCTTGGTTTCGCCCTTTTTCTCTGACCCTTCCTCATGGTATGAGAGGGGGTATTTATAGTGTTAACATGCCTCCACTTAAGGCAAGTAATGAAGATTTTGAATCAATAATATTTCCTTAATTGAATCAATGAATCTTGACTGATTGATTTACTTACTGATTTTAACACAATCAGATCAATCAAATCTTAAGATTTAGATATGCCCAGATCGCTTTAGATTAATGTCCTGTTTTGATCAAGATCATTAGTAAGGGGCGAGCTGTCTCACGGACATGGAAAGTATCCCGCGAGGAGGCTTGATCTCCAAGCGAACCGTGATTTCCAATCCCTGCATGCATGCGAACTCTGTCGTCTAGCTACTTCATGAATTACCCCACGCGGAGCCAACTCGCCTCGCCTTCGCATGGGACTACGCGCGCGGAGTCATTCCACCTCGCCTTCATGTATATGCGTGCGGAGTCATTCCGCCTTACCACTGTTTAAGTCTACGCGAAATGAAGTCTAGTTCGCCTCGCCAAGCTTAGCTCGCCTCGCGAAGTCAAAGTCACTGTTTAGGTCTATGCGAAGTGAAGTCTAGTTTGCTTCGCCACTGTTTAAGTCTACGCGAAGTGTAGTCTAATTCGCCTCGCCAAGCTTAGCTCGCCTCGCGAAGTCAAAGTCACCGTTTAGGTCTATGCGAAGTGAAGTCTAGTTCGCTTCGCCACTGTTTAAGTCTACGCGAAGTGAAGTCTAGTTCGCTTCGCCACTGTTTAAGTCTACGCGAAGTGTAGTCTAATTCGCCTCGCCAAGCTTAGCTCGCCTCGCGAAGTCAAAGTCACCTCGCGGAGTCAATTTAACATTGCTAAGCCTAGCTCGCCTTGCGAAGTCCATTTCGCCTTGCGGAGTCTATTTTGCCTGGCGAAGTCACAACGTTAATCCACACTTGATAATTGATTTTAATTGGGGGTTTAAGGTTTTGTTGTAGGCCCACCATTTCCACATTGCCACGTGTTATTTCCAACGGCTTTCCAATTTTGTTGACTCATGAGCCACGTATTTACTTGGATTATTCAACGACTATTTTTATCGTTAAATTTTATATGTCTACAGTAACAACACCTACAAATAGAACCCCGAGGAACATGTCTCTCCGGATGATCAAGTGGAACGCTAGAGACACAACACTAGGAACAACCTATGTTGCACCGGAACGCCAAATTACCGACGTTTCGCATTTTAAAAAAGTTTCGAAAACAAAACGCCCCGAAACGCTTTTCCACGAAAGAAGAAATCTGAAACGCCGGAGAAACGAGTTTCGTCTTGAATTGAAACGTTTCGCGCGACTCGCAGAATCTGCTTCAAGTTGGGGATAAGGAGTTTTATTTTCTACCTCAGGTGAGAAGCATTCTCGACGGCCCTGTTAGGCTGATACCCGGCATCGGTCTGGATTTCAGGCTCTGTCGAGACAGTTATGGATATGAGCATCCCGACACGTCGGCCGAGTCAGTGGGGAACAACATCAGTGGGAAGGAGTTTTATGAAGAGTATGAGGATGAGGATGATATTGGCGGCGGCAACAGAGGTGGGAGTGGGAGTGGGAAGAAGAGGAGTGAAGAATGATGGATATGAGGGTTAGGTACAGTGGTGGGTCATGTTCTGGATCGGGCACCGAGTCAGGTTCTTTGGCTTTAGGTTAATGAATAATTATAAGACTTGTTTTTAATTGATAGAGTTGATAAAGTGATGATTGATGATGGTATAGCAATTGAAACCGGGAACAAGTTTGTTTATAAACCAAACAAGAAGATGAGTCTTTTTATGCAGAGGTAGAAGGTGAGTCTTTAAATTTTATTGAAAGTTTTGTTTTTAATTACAATTATATATAATAAAAATAATATTTATTGTAATTTTTGACTTTTTCTTCACGTTTCGCATCAGACAATATTTTGATTTTGGCGTTTCGGCGTATCGGAAACCAAAACTTGTTTCTGTTTCCATGCAACATGGGGAACAACAATGAGTAGGCAATGAAACTAAGGGCACATCTACTTACCTGTAATGAAATTGAAAAGAGATAGAATGATTGTTATTCTTGTATTTACTTACACATAATGAAATCATAATGGGTGTGGGTCTCACCACCTAACTAGCAATTGATTTCTTAATAACTTGAAATTGTAATACAAAGAAGAGAGGTGGGTTTAGGAATGATACCATCAGGAATCAACTTTTATACCTAAAGTACCCTCTATTAATTTTGATATGCTAATCAAATGAGAAAGTTTTTTAATTTTTTTTAGATACTAATGCAAGTGATCAATATTTTTATTATTCTTTTTTAGATACTAATGATATGTTATTTGCAGAAGTTGTTTAATTTTAGGGAAAATGTCCATTTATTACTAATTTAAACTCCTTATTGCTCATTCCAATGAATCTAATAAGCATGAGCCCATTTCAATATAAAGTGTTCTTACTTGTGCCAAAATACACAAATCTTTATTAAATTCATAATAAAAAAATATTTTTGAGACACTTTTACCCTTATCCCTTATACACACTTAGAGAGAGAAAATGTAAAAGAGGGAAGACTTTGCCAGAGCCTCGCCGGACTCTGGTCACCGGTCGCTGGATTCCGGTCACCAGAATCTCATCGCTGGATTTTCTCCTGTCACTGTCGTCGAACATTCTCTGGTCATTGTCGCCGGATTCCTGCCCCCCAATAATCGGGTTACTGACCCCCAGTAATCACCTTATTAAGTTATTGACCCCTCATAATTGGGTTATTGACCCCCAATAACTTAATTACTGACCCCCAATAATCAACTTATTTCTCCCGTCGCCTGATTCCGGTCATTGTAAGCTCGGTTACTGACCCCCAGTAACTGGGTTACTTTGGTCACCGGCCGCCGGAACTGAGTTACCGACCCCCAATAACTGAGTAATGATTCCCTAAAAGGCTATCGACTCCGAGTAACTCAATTACTAACCCCTAGTAACTCAAGTTACTGACCCTCAGTAATCGATTACTGACCCCAATAATCGAGTTATTGACGCTCATTAATCTGCAACTGACCCCAATAATTATGTTAAAATATACTTTATGTTCAAAAATTACTCTATTATGATTTCTAAACTAAAAATTTGCAAAACAAAATAGTGTATTACATCAAATCTTTCCCATCTCACCTCTTTGTGGACAAAATCCTCTAAAAATCCATTTAACATCGGCAGCATATACTCAATTACTCACACTTAGATAACAAAATTATACTCAGAGGCTATCATACCAATAAAGGAAGCAAAAAGTCGAAACAAAACACGTCCTTTTGGCTTTTTGGTGACCAACGAATGTGAGTTTTTTGGACTGACGAACTTGCTCCAGATCCTTGTCACCGCATATGTGACATCAACGGCCTGCTCCTCAGCATCCAGTTGTCGTTGCAATCATCATCTTGTTGAAAAACTAGATTGAATAACCTCATAACCATGTTTGAGTTGGTCGACCTCACCAACGAGGATGCCGATGACGCAGTGGAATCCAGGGAGGAGAGATCTGAGCACTTGTCGACGCCGGATCGGTGGTGGAGCTGGTCCTATCTCACCGGAATGAGGTTCTCGCTGGGCTTGACTGAGAAGTCCTCGCCGGTGGCTCGAGGCTGCCCCTCGTACTCATCGTCCGTCGATCTCGAGCTTCTTGAGGGTGCGGTAAGCGAGGTCGCCGGAGATGGTAGAGGAGATGATCTGGACGGCGGTGATCTTTGAGAGAGAGAGAGAGAGAGAGAGAGAGAGAGAGAGAGAGAGAGAGAGAGAGTTTTCAGAGGAGGAGGATGAGAGACTGAGAGTGTAGATTGGGAAGATTGAGTAGGAGATATTAAGTTAAGGGTAATGTTGTCTTTTTTATAGGAATAATTAGAATGAGCTCATGCAAAAGTTTTTCATTGGAATAGGCTCTTGAATCCCTGTTTTTTACTAAATGGGCATTTTCCCTTAATTTTGTGTGTGGAAGAATAATACGTATGATGTCTTAATTTTGTTGTTCAACCCTTGCATCTTGCCGTTTGATATACAACTCAAAATGCTAGTACTAGGACCAAATGATTTTGAAAAATCATGGTAGAAGAGACGAGATTGCAATATACATAGCACACATGTAGCCTTCATATTAAATTATTAATATGTAACCACATGATTATAATCAATACAATGAATCAAAATAGTCACTTTTAGCTTGTTGATTATATATAACTTTTCAATTGAGACAATCAAAATGACAAAGAAAACTAGATTAACATGTAGGAAAAATTATGCAAGAGTGAATGTGTAGCTGCCTTTTTTCAGGAGTATTTTAGTAATCAAAATTGTAATTAATTACATTCATAGTCTAATTTCATGCGGTAAGTAAACAATTCAATGAAATTAAACTCTTCAGATACTATTTCATTTCATCTCTCATTCCTTCGTTCTTTGATTTCTGACGAAATCCATTCAAAGTAAGTAAATGTGCCCTAAATACAAAACGTAGGATGACAGTGAGCGAAATCAACGGGACAGTCGGCACCAGTTGAGATAGGGGATGCTTAGAACAAATCCCATTCCAAACAAATCACGTACGCACACATTGTCCCCATTCTGGTGTATCAGAGATTGAAGAAGAAGCCAAGCGCTACAAAATCATCCAGGTCAAAAAGTCAATCAAAATATCTACAACCATATACCCACTCACTGATCAGACCAAGAGACACTGAAGCGGGAAATATCAACAGACATTAGCAACCTTTTGGAGCAATCCACTACCCAAAAATGGCCTTCTCAACTCGGCCACTGTTCAACCACACACACTACTCACCACCACTTCATCAACTCAAGAAGAACAAACCTGTAATCCCACTTTTCTCTAATGCCCACTTTACCCCTCCACCCCTTCGTTCCCCTTGTTTCAGGGCCAAGTTTGGCACTTTCACAAACCCATCATCATCAAAACAACTCAGATTCAGTGTCAAGGCAAACAACCATTTCAGTTTCTGCTTTTTTACTTTCTGGGTTTATGTGTTATGGGACTCATTTTGCATTGTTTGGTTGTTTTTTTGTTTTTTTGTAGGTTGGGTCTCAGAATGACTATTCTTCAGGAGATGAGGCGCAGTCTCTTATTCCTGAGGCATCTCCACAGGAGGATTATTCTTTGGTTTCTGTGATTATTCCGTACGTTTCTACTTAGTTTGTTTATTTATATGAGTTCTTCTCATGCTTTAGGAAATGGGTGTTCTTTTTTGACCTCATTTATATAATTTAACTATTTGCGAGCCAATGTGATGGAGGACCTGAATTGGGTCTTAATGGGGGTAAAGTTTCATGCTTTAGTTTTGGTTACTGAACCAAGTTGGTGATTTTTGAAGGACAGCAAACTATGCCTTGTAAGTGAATATATATACTGAAGAACGAAGGAGCTTTATAGATGAACTTGCATACTGCATTGTGTTGAAATTTATGCTTCAAAAGCTGTCTACTTTTTTTAGTAGTAAGGGTAACATTTTGGAAGCCAATGTAATGGATGATCTGAATTGGACCTTAATGGAGAAAAAGTGTCATGCTTTAGTTTTGGGACTGAAGCAAGTTGAGTGCTTTTCAAACAGTAGCAAGTTATGGTTTGTAGTTTAATATAAAATTTTAAGAAATAAGCATCTTTTAGATGAATGTACAGACTGCAATCTGCTGAATTTGTGTTGGAGTATTTCTCTACTTTCTGGTTCATGTAAATTGTGTTAATAACCAGCTTCTTGGAATTCTAGTTTTGTGTTTCCGGCATTGGGTGGTCTGTTATTTGGCTATGACATTGGTGCTACCTCTGGTGCTACCATCTCATTAACGGTATATTTGTCAACTTTAGTGGTTTGCTTTCATGGTTTTGATGATCAAGTGTGACTAAGGTGTTTATATGTTGACATGTCACAGTCCGCTGTGCTTAGTGGCACAACTTGGTTTAATCTGACAGCTGTTCAGCTTGGTCTTGTGGTATGGATTATTGAATCTTCGTTAACTTGCTTGTGTCATTTGAATTCTTCTGCTCGTCTACCAAAAAAACCAAAAGGACATCAATAATCATAAAGTACATTGTTTTGATGCAGGTTAGTGGTTCCCTCTACGGAGCTCTTTTTGGTTCTCTCCTTGTCTACCCAATTTCTGATTTCCTTGGTGTGTGCTTTGTTTACTCATTTACTTTGAGGTTTTGGAGCTTCAATGCTTCATGATATATCATTTCTAATTCAGACTTTTAAATCGACCATGAAGGAAGGAGGAGAGAACTCATCATAGCAGCTACACTTTATCTCCTTGGGGGTCTGATCACTGGATGTGCTCCAGGCCTTGGTGTTCTATTAGTAGGCCGTGTTTTATATGGCATCGGCATTGGCATGGTAAGCTCCTTTTCAGTTTTCCGTAGCTTCTAACTAAGCAAAAAATGAAAACCTTTCATGATTTGTTTTGACAGGCCATGCATGGGGCTCCACTCTATATTGCTGAAACATGTCCATCTCAAATTCGCGGAACTCTAGTGTCATTGAAGGAGCTCTTCATAGTTTTGGGGATCCTGGTATTGTTTAAATAACAATTTTTTTATGTTGATGTTTTTGTTATTGAGTTTCTAAACTAAAGTGAGATGCTTTGTATGCAGTTGGGTTATTTAGTAGGAAGCTTTCAGATTGATGCAATTGGGGGGTGGCGTTACATGTATGGAATAAGTGCACCCATTGCTTTACTTATGGGAATAGGCATGTGGATTCTCCCACCATCTCCTCGATGGTTGCTTCTCAGGGCAGCTCAAGGTAAAGGGTCTGTGAAAGAATACAAAGAAAAAGCTGTTCTTGCCTTGAGCAAGTTGAGAGGCCGGCCTCCTGGTGACAAAGTGTCTGAAAAACAAATAGAAGAGACTTTTGTTACTTTGAAGTCAGCCTATGCAGATGAGGAATCAGAGGGGAGTTTGATGGAGGTCTTTCAAGGCCCAAGTTTGAAGGCCTTCATAATTGCTGGGGGTTTGGTCCTTTTTCAACAAGTAATCTTTCCTCACTGCTACAATGAAATGAGTTTATCTCTTTCTTGTTTTTTTTTTTTTCTTAACTTTCTTTTATTTAAAAAATAATGTAACGGAGAGAATATAAAGAATTAGTAAGCCAATCTGCTACCTGACTTCTCAGATAACAGGGCAACCAAGTGTCCTATATTATGCAGGTCCAATTCTTCAGGTATCAAATTTTCTATTATTGTAACTTTTTCCGGGTGTGTAAAGTTTGTTTTCTTTGATGTCATTTTGCCTAACTATGTGATACTCTTCGTCATCTTGTATTCAAGAGTGCAGGATTCTCCGCTGCTGCTGATGCTACCAAAGTATCGGTTATAATTGGGTTGTTCAAGGTGCACATGTGATATTCATTTCAGAGATAATTTTGATATAGGAGGGAATGCTGTAGGAAGCTCCACTTTTGGGTCTGACTATTCTCTTTTTTTGACTGTTTCTGCAGTTCCTGATGACAGGGGTAGCTGTCCTGAAAGTTGATGATCTAGGAAGAAGACCTTTGCTAATACTAGGAGTCAGTGGGCTTGTATGCATTCTAACTATTCAATAATTTAGTTAATTATTTTTTTGTTCATTTTCTACTTCGTGACATTTTAAATGGTAATGATGATGATGCAAGGTCTATTTGTTCTTAATTCTCTTTACGTCAGGCTCTTTCCTTGTTTCTCCTCTCTGCTTACTACAAATTTCTTGGAGGGTTCCCACTTGTTGCTGTAGCTTCTCTTCTTCTCTATGTTGGTTGCTACCAGGTATTTTGTTCTTTTGGCTCTGTCAATCTTCTTATGATGTTTTCTTTAAATGGAATAGTCTAATAGCACCACAATATTGTCTTTGTTGTACGGGTAAGTCACACCTGTAAACCAGAATCTTAAAACTCAACATAAACTCCTCCGTCACCTGCACCACAGCTCTATTCCAACTTCTTCATAAAGAAGGGGATGGAGCTTACTAATTTAAATGTCATTTTTTTTTTGTCTCTGGTATTAAGACAGAGATTTTGACATTATTGAATATTGTGCTCAAATGCATTTTCAGATATCTTTTGGTCCTATAAGTTGGCTTATGGTGTCTGAAATATTCCCGCTTCGCACAAGAGGAAAAGGGATTAGTCTTGCAGTTCTTACTAACTTCGGTTCAAATGCCCTTGTTACATTTGCATTCTCACCATTGAAGGTATATAATGCATGTCAATCTATTCGCATAAACTAGTTTCATATGTCATGACTGGGCTTTTGGAGGACTAGTACAGAAGTGGTGCATTAACATTTGATAATTCTGCAGGAAGCACTAGGAGCAGACAACCTTTTCCTCCTTTTTGGGGCTATCGCCTTGATATCTCTTCTGTTTGTTGTGCTAATCGTCCCAGAAACCAAAGGTTTGAGTTTGGAAGAAATAGAATCCAAACTCTTGAAATAGAGGCTAACCGTCCGTCCAGAATCTGTCATTGTAAGTTTCCCGACTTGACATGTATTCACCAGTCTGTAACCGTGCTTGTTTCTATCATATGGACAGATACTATATTCTCATAATCATGTAAATATCGTTATATGACTCAATTTCATGGCACTCCAGTATAAGGAATGGTGAGCGACCAATGAATTTGATTCTAAGGAACTATTAGTTTACACAAAGCAAATTTAACTGCACACAGAGCACCTGAATCAGGTCTCAATTCATCGTGATATGGAGATGAAAAATAGCGGACGTTTTTATTTTTAATTTTTCTTTTCCAGTGCTAGATTTGACTGTGCTCCCCAACTTATGATACTGAAACGTCTAATACGTTTGGTGTTTAGAATCCTGCAATCTTGGTCACTTGGTTACCAAAGAGCTACCAAGGAGTTAATGGCCACTAACAGAATAACAACTAAAAGAAATAAGTGGCTGTGAGTTCACTATTTTTCATTACAGGACACCCAAGTGAAAACTGTGGAACAAACTCTATCCAAACCAAGGCCAACACAGTCTGGACCAGAATCTAAAACTTCCTAGATATTTTTCCACACAATAAAAATCTGTTTGGAGACTAAATAGATACCTACAAAAAATCTATTCCAAACCCTAAAAACCTCCAAATGATCTCCAATAATAGTGTTTTTCCAAGTTTTACAAGTGGGGGGCATATCCTATTTTGTTCAGAGAAGGCCATGTGTCACTCAGCCAATCCCATTTGTGTGGCATTCAGGGACTTCATAACCACACCACAGATGTTTCAATCACTCCACACTTAAAAACCTCTCACTCTTCTTAATATCCATCCCACCAACACTTCACCATCTTCAGCTTTCTTGCATTACTCACAAGCTCTTTGGAAATCAACACCACCTTGATCCATGGCTTCCACAGTCTCAACTGTTGGAGCTGTTAACAGAACACCCGTACTTTCCCGCCAAATTTTTATATCTCAACTGTTTCCATACTGTTTTCTTTTAATCTACTGCGGGATACCCCCAAAGTGTTTTTCTATTATATTTTTCTATGTGATTCTTTAAACTACAAGAGTTTTGATATTTTTTTCAAGTGGTTTTTGCTCGATCAAAAGAGAAACCAAGTGAAAAGTTTGTGATGTTTTCTATTTGAATTATTGCCTTGTTTGTTGGTCTATATTTAATGCAGTTGAGCTTGAACAGCTCTGGTGCTGGAAGCTCAATCCCAAGCTCAGCTTTCTTGGGCAGCAGTTTGAAGAAGGTCAACAACACAAGACTCTCCTACCAAAAAACTGCAAACTTGAGAATCACAGCAGAAATCGATGAGACAAAGCAGTCGAAAACAGACAAGTGGAGAGGCCTTGCTTATGACATTTCTGATGACCAACAAGACATTACAAGAGGCAAGGGAATGGTTGATTCTGTGTTCCAAGCTCCCAGTGGAACTGGGACTCACAATCCCATCATGAGCTCTTACGATTACGTCAGCACTGGACTTAGAACGTAAGCAAGGAAACATGTAGAACTAATTGCTTGCTAGTTTCTCCATTGATATGTTAAACTTAATTGTGTTGTTAGAAGAGAATTGAGGCTGTGGTCATGATTAGAGTGCTGCTGAATTGTGTGTTTCAGGTACAACTTGGATAACAATATGGATGGGTTTTACATAGCTCCAGCTTTCATGGACAAGCTTGTGGTTCATATCACCAAGAACTTCATGAGCCTGCCTAACATTAAGGTAAGAGACGATCCTACATACAAGAATTCAAATCCTTATACACTTTAAATCTCATTTATTTATGCATTAGCATACTTTATACTGTTACTTCTAAAAATTAAGAAATTGTCATTTCATATGCGAAATCAGTTATTGCCTCTAGTATTATTATCAAACGTAAGTTTCTCGACAAAATTCTCTTTGTGATTGTCGATTTGATACCTCTCGGATTTATTAATTTATTTTCTCATGTATAGATTCCCCTCATTCTTGGTATATGGGGAGGAAAAGGTCAGGGAAAATCATTCCAGTGTGAGCTTGTGTTTGCCAAGATGGGAATTACGTGAGTTTCATTTGCATTTGCTGCTATTAATTTTTCCATAAGATATGTTTCTTTTGTTTGTATTAATTATAAAATGATTACATTTCAGCCCCATCATGATGAGTGCTGGAGAATTAGAAAGTGGGAATGCAGGAGAACCAGCAAAGTTGATCAGACAAAGATATCGTGAGGCTTCAGACATCATCCGAAAAGGAAAAATGTGTGCCCTCTTCATCAACGATCTAGATGCAGGTGCTGGTAGGATGGGTGGAACCACACAGTACACTGTGAATAACCAGATGGTCAACGCAACCCTCATGAACATTGCTGATAACCCAACAAATGTGCAGCTCCCCGGTATGTACAACAAGGAGGACAATGCTAGAGTGCCGATTATAGTCACTGGTAATGACTTCTCTACATTGTATGCGCCTCTTATCCGTGATGGTCGTATGGAGAAGTTTTATTGGGCTCCCACAAGGGAAGACAGGATTGGTGTTTGCATCGGAATCTTCAAGACTGATAATATTCCTGAGGAGGCTGTTGTTAAGATTGTAGACACATTCCCTGGTCAATCTATTGGTAAGCATAGATTAAACATTGAAACAAGTATGAACCAAGAAGTTAGAAATGCATTGGTTTTGGCGTGTTTGCCATATTATATATATATATATCGATCAACTTTACATGAAAATGAAAATGTGTGTGAACTAGGATCGTCATAACTTGTCCTATGCAATTCTTGCAGATTTCTTTGGTGCCCTTCGAGCTCGAGTCTACGATGATGAAGTGAGGAAGTGGATATCTGGTGTTGGAGTAGACGGTATTGGGAAGAAGCTTGTGAACTCAAAAGACGGTCTTCCAACTTTTGAGCAGCCTAAGATGACACTGGAGAAGCTTCTTGGGTATGGTAACATGCTTGTTCAAGAGCAGGACAATGTCAAGAGAGTTCAACTTGCTGAGACTTACTTGAGTCAAGCAGCACTTGGAGATGCAAACCAGGATTCTATCAAGAGAGGAGATTTCTATGGTTAGCACTCTCTTATCCTTAGAGCCTTCAATGGGTGATTTTAATCTACTCTCTTTTCCCTGATTGATCATTATCAGTACGTATATATCTTATCTTAACTAGAGTAGTGATTCTGATCAAAGTTTTCAATGAATTATGTGATGCAGGCCAGGCAGCCCAACAAGTTCATGTACCAGTTCCTGAAGGATGTACTGATCGAACAGCCTCAAACTTCGACCCAACAGCTAGGAGTGACGATGGTAGCTGCGAATACCCACTATAAGCTGTTTATACAGACTGATGGGAGTGGGAGATGAAGAAATGAAGATATTGCTTTCTTGGTCCTTCATTATGGACTGATATTCCTAATTTTGTTGTAACTGCACTTCATTGCTCATGGAATTTAGTGCTTTGTTTTCATTCTCATGAATATATTAGCTACTGATGTTGCTACCTTTTTCGCATACCAAGCGAGTTGAACCTAAAAATTGACAGGAGTGAATCTTATGCATATAAATCAAAGAAAGAAGAATTGGTTCTTAACAGTGCTTCTGAGTTCTCCATTCCATGTTTACTGATCTGTGGCTGACTACAGAATATGAGGTTTTCAGAACATCACGAATAACCTTAATAATTAAAATTAAAAACAATTTAGTTAGCAAAGATTGCTCACAGGAATTCAGTTCAGTTATCCGACTTACATGTCTGAACTTCCGGAGCTGGATATGTCCACAAATACAAAGCTTACACAAACATTCTAAATGAAGTTTGTTACTTGTTAACTACTGATACATGTATATATACTAGTACTAAACTCTAGAGGATTAATTATCAACAGTCTCTGAGTTGCATTCCACCTTTCAATTAGCCTGAGGTACTCTTCCCTGATTTTCTTCCTCAACGACTGTAACACATAGAAAATGGACTATGAGAATGAATCATTGTCTCAACAAAAGTTACAGCTTGACACTCGGTGTCACGTAAAGAATCTATAAATGAAATGTAGTTGTTAAACTATCAGTAAAATTGTTGAATCAGATTAACTGACAGTGTAATATCGCATTAGTTTTATAAGAACCACCTTGCATGCACTCGTGCACTCTATATAGTTGAATGAAGGAATCCTTGAATGAAGGAAAGAACAAGAAGTTACCTTCATAAGCATTGGCAGAGATGGGAATGCGTGGCGATGTAGACAAGGCCGGCTGTATTGGGGACACAACTGACTGTTTTGGGGACAAGGCAGACTGCGTTGAGGACAATGGTGACTGTGAAATAGTAGTAGCTCTGGGGGATTCATCGTTCCGAAGCAATGAAGATATAGCCCCTTTCACCTTCTCCACCACACCAGCTTCACCAGGACCTTTCCTCGGACTCATCACATCAGATATCACTTGTGAAAGTGCTTTCTCATCTTCCCCGGGCTCAAACTTATGAATCAAGTACTCCTTTACAGAAACCCCCTTGTCCCATATTTGCTCGGCAGTCTTTCCATGACCTGCTGGGGCTGATGAAGGTTGTGGAGACTCTAGAGCTGCACGTGTCAAAGATCTTTGCTCGGCTGCTGATGCTGACAATGCTTGTGGAGGAGCTGTAATGCTCTGTGAAGGTGGTGGGGCTGTGACAGTGAGACCTTTTATTTTTGAGGGATCCGGGCGTGAAGCAGTGGCATTCTCTCTGTTTGTTGGAAATGGGGGTGACACAGTGAGACTTTCTATCTTCGACGCAATTGCATGTGTTGCATCTGACACTGTGGCATAAGCAGGTCCTACTAACTTCTCTGATGCTGTATGGCTGACTGTTCCCAACTTCTCTGATGCTGTATGGGTCACTGTTCCCAACTTCTCTGATGCTGCATTGTAGCCTGTTCCCAATTTCTCTGATGATGAGTTGTAGCCTGTTCCCAACTTCTCTGATGCTGTGGCATAACCTGTTCCCAACTTCTCCGATACGGTGGCATAGCCTGTTCCCAACTTCTCAGATACGGTGGCATAGCCTGCTCCCAACTTCTCCGATACGGTGGCATAGCCTGCTCCCAACTTCTCAGTCACAGTTTCAGTTATTGTCTTCTTAGGACTAAGAGTCTTTGTGGCCTCAGATTCGGTTAGTGTATGCCTAGGACTGCTGTGAGGCTTGTGAGGGGAATTACTTGCACTTACTGACTTTTTTGGACTATGAGGGTTTGTGGCTGCAGCCTTAGTTACTGTCTCCTTAGAACTAAGAGTCCTCGTGAGAACAATTCCTGTGAATATCTCATTGGGAAGCTTTGTGATCACGCTTTCGGCTACTATCTGGTCAGAACTAGGAGACTTCTCATTATTATGTTCAGAGTTCTGACTGAAACCGCTCGATAAAATATGCTTCTCAGAAAGCACAGGACTTGGTAGCTTTGCGGTCTCCCTGTATGCTTCAGGTGCTGTCTCTGATTTGTACACTGAAAATAACATAAAACCATTAGTAAGGAGAACAATGCTATGAGCATTCAAGAACTACAAATGAAACTTTTGCATATTATTTCTGAGAAAGGTTAACAAGAATATTACTTGGCGCTCCTAGGTATTCAGCATCTTCTTCTTCAACTTCATTGTCATTCAAGTTGGCACTCCATGAAGGGGTGCTAGTATCGGTCTCATGGGTATCATTGTCATGATGTTTCTTCTTGGTGCTGAGTGAGTGCTTCAGTTTCTTAGCTTTCTCTTTCACCTTGGTGAGAACCGATTTCTTTTGATGGTGGTTGTGATCATCTTCCGCATCATGGCTCGCAACTGGAGATGATAAGGATGTTGGTGATGACGACCTCAAAAAGTCAGTTCCTGGTAAGAAGCACAAAATTATCATAAACAAATTCCACAATATGTCAGGTGGTAATGGACAAATATTCATCCCATATGATCGTAACATGGCATGACGATACCTCGAAGATAGTGTTCCATAGTAGGATTGACAGCAAGTTTTCTTTGCTCAGAGGGCGTTGTAGCTTCAGCATCACCATGTCTTTGCAGACGTTCGAGTTGAGCCATTGTTCTTCAATTCAAAAGGGTTTCTTGGACTAGTGCCTCTGCTGTAGAAATGATTCTGGTCTCTGGATGTCCTCTACTTATTATGGAGTTCTGCCATTTTCTTCCGAGGTTCTTGCCTAAACGACCAACAAGATCCACAAGTCAATTAGGGTGGTGTGTTTTTACGGGCTCCATTTTCACATGCAACACAAGAATGGTTATTTCCTGAAATAGAAATTGACCAAGTCATGCACTAACCATATATCTTCCTTTTCCTTTGCCTCAAGCTTAGGAACAATTCTGATTGTAAAAGAAACATCAAACACACATTGCATTCCATCACAAATGGATTTGCGTTTTTTAGGATCCTCCTAATTGGGAAAAAATGAAAATCCTGGGTCAGATATTGTTTGTGAAAAAAGTAGTATATCCCTTCCCTGGTCCAAGCAACACAGAGCTTCTTGCAGGTCACATCATACCTCTGGCTCTAAAAAGAGAGTTAAAGAAAACACATCGTCTTTGTTGATCAAATCCAACTATAACAAATATACATGAGCTCCGTAATCCTGCAGTATTATCCCACTAGCCTCTAGCCTCTTGTCAACAACACATCTGATAGCAGTATGTAAGTTGCAGGATCATTTGGGCACAGTAGTTGGAAAAACAAGAACAAGTTCCTACTGCACTCGACCATAACATACACTGTCCTCCCAATGATCACAACCAAAACGCAACAAAACTTTGGTACTTGGAAGGAACAATACCGAGTAAGAAAAAAAGTAATTTAATAACATAGAAGCATGGAGACTGTTGAGGATACATACAACTTAACAATCCTTAGAACACCACTTGATTTCCATATATCCACATCTGAATACAAGAGAAATCGTAACCATATGCTTCAATACAAGCCTAAACACTCCTGGAAGCAAAACACTCATAATCTTACTCTACATGGTGCCTTGATATGAAATTGAAGAATAATGAAGTAATTTTATCTTTTGACTTGACAACCTTCTATCATTTGTGCAAGATTGAAAGGATTACCTCAATCCTCTACCTTTTCTTATCCTATTTTCTTCCCCTCCATCTTATCAAAACGTTTCCCTAAAGAATTGAAAAGCTGCTTTTCTGCGCTACAATCCCAATTCCTTTTTCAACTGAGCAAGAGTAGCTTCTATCTCATCAATATTATCTTCAATACTAGCCCCCGTGGTGGATTCCTTTTTACTTGCACTTCCCATTCTCTCTGTCCCAGAATTTCTGGACGGATTGCCCTTCTTAGGTCCATCATTGATGTTATTTGATTCAACCTCTGGATCTGTTATGTTGAGTTCTTTCTCGAGAAATTCCACAAATTCTTCTCCAATTTCCTGCAATGTGTAAATACAGAATATACGTGAGGTTTCCCTGCTAACTTGGTCTAGGTATTTGCAAATATGTATCAAAATTTATACGACAAGGAGACAGATTAACATGGTCATGTTTTCAAGTACAGCGAGAACTTAATAATATCATACCGACAGTTCCTCCCACAGACTCCTTGGCTTTCCTTGTTTAGAAGCACTTTCTTCCCAGTTCTGGAATTCTGCTTGAATATCTCTAAAGAAGTCCTCTGTAGCACCAAAAATACTTGTCACGCTTTAATCTTACTTGCATAGAAAGGATAAATGAAATTGATGCTTGCTGAGACATGAGGCAATGCAAGCAATTATTAAGGCCTGTCTGATGTCTCACAGAGAGGACATATCTACCTATTGTAATTTGAACATCCCTCACAAAATTACCTGCACAATGAAGGGCTTAATAATAAGAACATACTAAAATTTACCTACATTATAGACTGGTCCTAGACTCCTAGGTACAATATCTTGGTCTATCAAACACGTTGCTCCACGGTCTCTGAAGAAGCCATTTATTTGGATAAATATTACAGATTTGAATGGGAGTTAGCCCAAAAGATAGTTTAATGACTGATCAAAATTACTAAAATCTTCCCTCATGATTGCCAAGGTTGATACTTGAATGGTAGCATGTCATTTTTCAATGAAACATATTTAGTATTCAGCTACACTGATTCACAATGAAAATATTTATGTAAAAGAGCAGACAGGTTTTTCACGAGCACTTCAGTTTACTAATCACTTACCGAATCCATAAAACTCTTCTTCCTCTGGAGCCTTCTTACTTTGGCTTTTTTGAGAACCAGAATAGGAATAGTCCGATCCATAACTAGAGTCATATTTCCCCCGAGATTTTGAACTCAGCAATGTGCTATATGCATGTTTAATCCTCATAAATTTCTCCTGCGCATTCGGCTGTACAGCATTTAAAAGTTAGGACCGGTGAAACTGTAAAGACGTTCGAAATCACTACAGATAAAATACATATGCTAAAACCACAGAATCAGAATACCAATTGACATCCACTACAGTGACTGACTGCACTACCAAGCAATGAAAATAGTGAAAAATTGAAATTTCAAAGAGCACAACACACAATTAAAAAATTAAGCAAACAGAATGATGAGCTTGGACAGTTGCTGCCATAAACAAAAAAATGGATTGGCATTATAGGCTTATATCCTCAACCAACGTCAAGATTCAAGAATGTGATTGCTTTTCCTAACCAACCGTATTAGTTTCTACAATTGGCTTATGACCAAAACTCCAGCAAACACTTCTTTTCAAATTCCGATTGATTCAGTAACGAAAGAGCTAACTAGATTACACTAACTCAACCAAATTCTTTGTACTTTCAGTAAACCAAACTAAGGAAAACAAACAACTACCCAGGAATATAAACTTGATCTTTAAAGTCGAACCTCTTTATTAACATCTGGGTGATACTTAAGAGCAAGTTTGCGATAGGCCTTCTTGATCTCCACATCAGTAGCAGAAGGAGACACTCCCAGAACTTCGTAAGGAGACTCCCTGCGGCTAGCTCTCGTAACAAAGCGTCGTCGTTTGCTACTGAAACTCGAGAAACTCGAAGAGTGGGAAGACAAGACGAGGAGATTCAGATTGGTTTTTGAAGGGTAACCCAAATTGGGTGCGGAGGATTTGGGTCTGATTTGGAGGTAAAGAAGGGATCTTGAAGAAGAGAGGTTGAAGAAATAGAGGGTGTGGGGTTGTGGCAGAAGAGCCAGAAATCCATGCATGTTCTTGGTGGAACTAGATTCTGGAGTGGTTAATTACTTTCATGTCCCTAGAAGCTAAGCTTAAGCTTTTGTATATGGTGATTGGGTTGGGTGGCTCTGTGTGTTGGGCGGTCTGGGAAATCGATGATGATACGGGTGTCTCCGGTGTTCGTATCTGTTGAGCCCAATGAACGGTTAGATCTTGTTAGCTGTGTTATTTCTCCCAATTTTGTGGGGGCATTTAAACGAATTTTCTCTATTTTCTGAGTTGAAAAAATAAATATGTATAGTTATTTCCGCCATACTACTTACTACGTATAGACGAGGCCTCAAAATGTCCAAGTACTAATTGTAACCAAAAAAATATGTCAAATACTGATTGAAAACGTAAATATGAATGGTTATTTCCGCCCAATATTTAATTAGAATGTAGGACCACGTCATACTGTCACGTGGTCGTCCCGTAGAATTTAAACATTTTTCATATAGAGAGGTCTCAAAAATTGAGTTTATTGAGTAAATATTAACACACATGATTTAGTTTCATACAATTAAATATGTTGTCTCACATGAATTAGGATGAATAGTTTTGTACTATCTTTACACGTACGACTAATTTCAAACTAAAATCATAAGATGAAATGATATTATTCATTTATTCAAAATATAGTATCATACTACCAACGAAAGTCGTCACATCTCTATTTCTTTTCTATGAATAATTTTGTAATTAATAAAATTACATATAAAATTACTAAACTATTGAGGAAACATCAAATTCGAAGCAAGTTATTTTCATTAGTTTTTTCATCCTAATAATTGTCACACATTTCTACCGTAGAAGCTCGCCTTTAACTACATTTGTATCACTTCGTGCTAGTAATTTAATTTAATTACCTCCAAGTATCTCAACTATGTTTTTCATTTACTTTTCTAAACAGTTCAAATTATCACACACCTATAAATGCTTGGACGTTTTGTTGGTTACAAACTTTCAATTGATGGCTATAAAATCGTCTGTCACTGAAATAGAACATGTTTATACCAATAATCATTGGAAATTCTTGTATACACGACGCAATATTAACCGTTTATAACAATTCATATGTTTGACCACCATGTTTCTATATTATTTCTTTAATCCTGACATTTCATATACGTATGTGAAGATACACGCCGTGCACTGTAATCATAGGAAAAAAAAAATGCCTAACATCCGTATAGTCATTCTCTTTACATGAAACCAAATGACACTCATCTTCCCGCCCTTTACACTCACTATTCCAATGACTCCCTTCACCCACCGTGCATTTCAATCCTCGCCTGACCTGTACACAAAGCTGATCGGAATCTACTCCCGTGACCGTGAACTGAACTCAGCAAGACTACTCCACGCTCATTTGATCACCACCGGGTTGGCCCGTCTGACCCATTTTGCCTCCAAGCTCATTGCTATATACTCTGCCTGTGGCCAAGTAACCCAAGCCCGGAACCTGTTCGATGGAATTCCCAAGACGAACATACGCCGCTGGTTTGCTCTGATCGGAGCCTACGCTCGCTCTGGGTTTTACCAGCAGGCAATGGATGTGTTCAGTGAGATGCAAAGAGAGGGTTGTAGACCCAATAGGATTGTTATTCCCAGTGTTCTCAAGGCATGTGGGCATTTGTCTGATGCCGAAACAGGTGAGAAGCTACATGCTGTTGTGCTCAGGCACGCGTTTGAGTTTGATGCTTTTGTTAGTAGTGCAATTATTGACATGTACTCGAAGAATGGGAGAGTGGAGAAGGCGCGGCGGGTTTTTGATATGATGGTGGATAAAGACTTGGTGGCTTTGAATGCTGTTGTATCGGGGTTTTGTCAGCGTGGCATGGCGGAAGAAGCATTGGTTTTGGTGGAGGAAATGCAGGTGGTGGGGGTTAAGGCTAATTTGATTACTTGGAACACTTTGGTTGCTGGGTTTTCGCAGAAGGGTGATGAGGCAATGGCGTCTAGGCTGTTTAAGTTGATGCGCGTGGATGGGATTGAGCCTGATGTTGTGTCATGGACTTCGGTTATATCTGGGTTTGTGAAGAATTTTCAGAATAGTAAGGCTTTTCACACATTTAAGCAGATGTTGGATAGGGGAATATTGCCAACTTCGGCTACAATCAGTAGCCTCTTGCCTGCTTGTGCAGCTGTGACAAACTTGCGGTGTGGTAAGGAGATACATGCTTATGCATTGGTGATTGGAGTTGAAGCTGATGTATATGTGAGGAGTGCCCTTGTTGATATGTATGCTAAATGCGGATTTATATACGAAGCAAAGACATTGTTTTGCAGGATGTCTGAAAGGAACACGGTAACATGGAACTCAATGATTTTTGGATACGCGAATCATGGGTATTGCACTGAAGCAATAGAGCTTTTCAACAAGATGAAGACAGAAGACAGCATGAAACTTGATTACTTGACCTTTGTTGCCGTCCTTACTGCTTGTTGTCATGCTGGGATGATTGAGCTTGGCAAAAGCTTGTTTAGATTGATGCAGGAAGAACATGGGATCATGCCAAGACTCGAACATTATGCATGTATGGTTGATCTTCTAGGTCGAGCAGGGAATCTCACTGAGGCATATGACATGATTAAGGCGATGCCTATGGAGCCAGATTTGTTTGTATGGGGAGCATTATTAGGAGCAAGTCGGAATTATGGGAATATTGAACTTGCTGAGGTAGCAGCTAAGCATTTATCAGAACTAGAGCCGGAGAGTGCAGGAAACAATTTGCTATTATCCGGTCTATATGCGGATGCTGGAAACTGGATAAATGTTGCAAGGTTGAAAAAAATGATGAAGAAAAAGAAGTTAAGGAAATTACCAGGATGCAGCTGGACGGAAGCTGCCTGATATACAATAATGCCTTTTCAAGGACGATTCTGTACAATTCTTCATTCGGAAGAGACCTGAAGAGAAGGAAATCTCCTGGTACAAGGCACCTGAGCATTAACTTACTTCTTAGCGTTTTCTTCTCAACTTTCTTGGCCGAAGTTACCCTTCAAACTTTGCGAATTCTACAGATTCCAAGTGTTTTTGGTTGTTGGAGTTCTGATATTAATCACTTAAGGTAAGAAGCTCAGAGCAGACCCTCAAAGTATGAGATTTTCTACGTGCTATTGAAATATAAGTGGAATCTGCAACAATACCAACAGTTACTTTAAAGTTGAGGGCAGCATACAATGGGACTTCAACAGTCACTTAACCTTTGGAATGTCGAAGGTCCTCAGATGGGATACAGAAGAAATCGTTCCAGATTTCGTTAACAAGAAAAAGGTTCTCGGTGTCTCCCCAAACAATTAGGAGAGCATATCAGAGCCATCAATCATCTTCACCCCACCTACTATAAGCTCAGACCCTTCAAGTTTCCTCCACCAACAATGACCATTCAACGGCAACTGATTTCAGAATACAAACTGCTAATGCCTCTAATTATTATGGTATAACAAGAAGCTAAAATGTTAATGATCATCAGAAACCAATCCAATCACATGACCCAAGTTTTTGTTCAGTGTCTATTCATCAACTAGAATTCAGCCTCAAATTTACAACAAGAACAGATAGAGCTCATTCACAATCAGTCGAGTAGTACAACAATTATAATCTTGGGTAGCAGGAGTAGCAGCCTATCTTAAACTATGAATATTTAGGAGCTTAATATGCCACCTTGGATATCAGCAAATTCAGCACTTATCACCATCCACAACTCTTCCGATGAAGTCCAACTCTAGTACCCTGGAACCATCTGCAAGTGATGTGCATAATAGTTCAATCATATCAATTTCATATCCAAGGCAAAAATCATAACAAGGAACCAAACATTTCAACTAAATCTACTCGGTTGAAGGAGAGTTTTTACAAAGTAATAATTATGATGTTATTACATATAAAACAGGGATAAGTTTCTTAAAAAAAAAAAAACAAACAAACAAACAAGGTTAAGCAGAATGCATATATTCCCTATTTTAGCAATTTCACTTAGAAATTCATGGAAAACACTTTCTTGTAAAAGTACTTCGGTAAGCTTCTCCGTACTTAAACCAAGTTCCACAACAAAATTCTGGCTTCAAAAAACTAAGTGGTAGTTGTTAATGGCCAGTATAATTAGGGCATTATCATCATGGGTAAGGTTAGGGTGTGTTAATGCATGTGATGCATCAACTTTGTCCTCAAGTTGTAAAATGAGTCCTCAATTTAGTAATATTAATTCTCAAAGTTGTAATATGTCCTTAAAGTGGTAAAAAAAATTAGTTATAACATTAGTCCTCATGTGTAACAACTTTTTTAAAATCACTTTGAAGACTCAATTACCACTTTAAGTACACATTTTACCACTTTAAGGACATATGATGACTAATGTTATAACTAGAAAATTTTACCTCTAAGATTTCATATTACAACTTCGAGAGCTAATATTACTACTTTCAGGACTCGTTTTACGACTTTAGGACAAAGTTGATGCATCACATACATTAACACATTGTAGAATTTTCCTATCATCATACGCTCATATTTTCTCTCTTTTTTGGGGTTTAAGCATCCTAAAACTTCCTGGTATCCATTGATTAGGCTGGTAGCAAATAAATTACATGAACTCTGGTATAAGATGATAAATTGCAAAGTATGAAATAACACAGCACTTCATGTTTTACAAATCAAACTTATTATACCCCATGATTCAACCTCCTTTCTAATCCCAATAATAAACTAGAGGAATTTCCGTATAGTTAAACAGCAAAAAATGCAAAATCTTGCCACTAAAAAGTAAAAACAAAGACACTAAAGGATACTGGATGCGAGAAAATACATCAACAGCAAGTTCCTGTATCAATCTCGGATGAAGAGAAAATTGATTCAAGGCACACTATATGGAAAAACAAATACTGCCAACTAGTAGCATGATTGTTCAAATCACTTGAAAACATCAGCAAGATTTCTCTACTGAATCATTGTTCAGGGCCTTTGAACAACAAATAGTGGCATCGCAATAGCTAGGCATAGACGCATAGTGTGCACAAATCATGAACAATTTGTTCCACCGCAAACTATTACATTTTCCTAAAAGCATAGATAAAGGAGAACAAAAAGGATGACTGAAGCAACTGCCCAATTTACTGATAATAAAGAAACGTTCATAATTGTGTAAACATGACGATCAAAGTAGAAGGTGATAAAAACATTCAACAGAGCATAGAGAGACAGCCAACTGAAATTTATTCTTCTTTTATTGAGTGTTTCCTTTGATTCAGGAAAATAAAAAGGTCCAATACCTCATTGATACAATGGAGAATAACATATGTAGACTAGTAACAGGTTAGGAATTTACTCGATGCCTCGCTGTCAACTATGTAGACTAGGATTGAACCTCCCCAGTTATGTAAGTGGAAGGTAGATATATACGATTAAAGAGGGAAGTTTAGTTACATTCCCAGATTCATACAAGACCCAAAATGATATTGGAATATGCCTCTAAAAGGTCTGATATAATTCCTAAGAAACCCTTCCCGTGCCTGTCAGGTTCAAGTTTAGCAATCAAGCAAGCTTACAGGTTGAGTTCCAAGAGTTAGCTTCAGCCAACTTGTTCAAACTTCTGAATCTACACAAAAACATGCCACAAATAACCTGAAATTCGTAAGCAGTTATCAACAGAAAACTGCATTATACACCACAAAAGAAACTAGGACTCAAGAAAACCGAGAAGCTGCTATAAGCCTTCCTAAAACAGGATCCTAGCTACCATGGGATGCCTAATGACTCAAATGGAAATCATAATTTAAAGCTCCAAATAATTGCCATGATTTACTGATATGTAAATACTTAACGGCACAGTACAGTCTAGATTCTAACGGACCATTACAAAAAACTTACGATCTAATTTCAATTCAATGAGACTGAATCCAAAACGCAATAAAAGCTAGAACTATGACCAGTGAAATCAGTAACAGCTTACTAAAAAACTGACATACCTGAATTTAATGTGCAACACTTTTCATTTTCATTTCTCATTAGGCGCAACATGTGGTTGGTACGACACCATGACACCATACTGCTGCTGCTGCATCATATTATACGAAGGATGCGACTCGAACCCATGGTACCCGCCGGCCATGCCCATGTAACTGGGCATAGCCATCATAGCCCCCGGCGGCGGGTAAGGCATGGGCATGGAAACGGGCATGTGTCCATTCCCATGCCCTTGTCCGTGACCCGACCCGGCACCGCCTGACTCGTGCAGACTCTGCGGCACCGGAGTCGAGGAAAACAGCGGGTCGGACGAGGAGGGGCCCTCGTTGGACAGACCCTGCATCCTCTTCAAGTAGAGGCGGTACTTCTGCAAGTGGCTGGCCACATTCTCTCGAGTCAATCCTTCCACGTTCATCAGCTGCATAATCGTCTTGGGAACCGCGTTCTTGATCCCCAGATGGGCCACCACGTCTACGAACCGCTTGTGCAGCTGCGGGGTCCACACCAGCCTCGGCCGCTTGACCGCCCTACCCGACGGGTCGTCTCCCCCACCGCCCGACGAATTCTCGATCCGGAGCGCCGAGTCCGCCTCCTCGGGGCTGTCCACCTTCCTCGATTTCCTCGAATCGGATCCTTCCCCACCGTAGGGCTCCGTCTCGTCCACCTCCACCACCATCGGCTCGTCGCTCCGGTTGTTGTTGTCGTTGTTCTCATCAAACGACTTGTAGTTCGACGAATACGCCTGCGAGTGGGCCCCGCCGCGCAGAGTCGACACCGTCTTCTGCGACGCGCGGTTCACATCCACCGCCGTCCGGCACGGCTCCGGCGTGATACTGAACGCCGAGGCCAGCTCGACCGGAATCAACGGCTGAGACAGCGGAGTCAGATCATCAGCCGACGGAAGCCCGGTCTCCCACTCGGAAACTCTCTCCTCGTCGCCGTCGCCGCCGCTGCCGCCTCCCTCGTACTCGCTCATCCTCACCTCCTCACCCATCCAAGCTCAGACTCTATCTTCTTCTTATTTTTAAAATTATTGTTACCATAAATTGCTCGGGTCAAGGATTCGGATCCGTGTCGGGATCGAGATCCGATTGGAGAGAAAATTCAGGAAAGAAACGAAGACTGAGAACAAGAAGAAGAAGGAGCAAATCGATATTCATACAAGGAGATATTTCGTGAGATTCGGAGAACAAAAATTGGAGAAGAAGAAAAAAAGGAGAGATATTTTTTTAATTTTTTTTTTACTTTTTACGCTTTGTGATGGAAAAGCCTGGAAAAAGTGCAAATATCTCTAGCCGACGTGGCGGACTTAGCCAGATATTTTAAATATCTCACTTGCCCACTCGCACTCTTTTGATTCGAATCCTTACTCGCTCAGTCACTGGGTACACGTCTTTATAGTTCCGCTTTCGTGAGTGTGGTTTATCTTAAGGGGAAATGACGGTAAGGCCCATGTGGCTGAGAATCTAATAAAGGTGTGTCATTCGATGGGGGTGTCCATGTCAGCAAAGCGATCACGCTTTTTGGAGGGCGGTTTGTTGGAGGGCGGTTTGGGTAATTTGGGAGAAATTTTAGATGTCTACAGAGGACCACGTGACAGTATGACGTGATCCTACATTCCAATCAAATATTAACATGTGAATTTATTACAACTAAAATATAAACTAAGGTTTTCTATTTTGTATGAAAATATCTTCATGGGTCTTTGTTGAGTTTGGACTAGGGTTTAAGATTAGGGTTTAGGGTTTAGGGTTTAGGAGTTGGGGTTTTGGGTCTAGGTTTAGGGTTTAGAGTTTATAGTTTAAGGTTGAAAAAGTAACAACAAACCCAAAATTGTCTTTGACAAAATAGCTTACTTAATTTTTCCTTATTAAAATCCAAGTGTCAATATTTAATTGGAATGTAGGACCACGTCATACTACCACGGGGTCCTCCCGTACCGCTAGACCTGTAAATGGACCGGATATTGATCCAGACCCGCTCCGGATCCGTAGTTTTTAAACGGGTCTGGATCGAAAATTTGACCCGTTGATCCGTTAAGGACCCGGATCCGTTTACCCGTTTATTAAACGGATCGGATACGGATCGAGGTTGATCCGACCCGTTAAAGACCCGGATCCGTTTTAAAATAATTAAATAATATTTTTATAAATATAATATTACAAATAAATATTAAATAATATAACAATTCTGGATAACCTAAACGTCTACATTAAACCTTACCATCACTCGAGACGCTGATGATCGAGGAAAGCCAACGTTTGGTTTACCAGAAAGCTTAGAAGGTTGTGCTTCATTAAAGCAATCTCATCCCCTCTCAAATGTTATTCATGTTAATACGTCTCTCACTCTATATGAAAGAAAGAAGAACTCTGCTCCACTTTGGTTATCAAACTATTGATCTGGTAAGAGAGCCATATCTCCCTTTTACAAATTTATTCAATCTTTTCAGCAATATGTTACTGGGTTAGTTTATTTATAATCATATCTTGGTAATTGATTGTCACTTTTCTGGTTTGAATCCCTGTGTTATCCAGGTTATTCTTGATTTCAAAGATGGTTGATGATGATGGGAAAAAAGATGAGCAGGGGGATGTTGTCGAAGTGGATGCTAACGGGAAGGCAATAGAAGTACCTCCAAATTTGTCAAATAAGCGAAAATTGACGTCAAAGGTATGGCTTGAATTTGAAAAAAAAATAAATCCAGATGGAAGTCAAACTGCAAAATGTAAGCATTGTCGTAAGTCATATGTGTCTAGGTCTGATAAAGGAACAAGCCATTTGAAGAAGCATTTGGGTAATTGTACTAGAAGAAACAAAAGAGGCATTGATCAACTAATGGTAGTTGCTGAAACTAATGAATCAGGTGATACATCAATAGAAAAATTTAAGTTTGATCAAGAGAGAAGTCGTATGGATTTTGCTAAGATGGTCATTAAGCATAACTATTCATTTAGTATGGCTGAGCATGAATATTTTGAGATTTTTTTAAACCATCTTCAACCAAGTTTCAAGCTTGTGTGTAGAAATACAGTCAGGTCAGATATTCTCAAAGTTCACAAAAAAGAGAAAGAACAAATGTGCAATTTTTTTGAACGATATCCTGGTAGGGTCAGTCTTACTACTGATATTTGGACTTCTGATCATCAAGATATTGGATACATATGTCTGACATCTCATTTTATTGGTGAGGATTGGGAATTGAAAAAGAAAATACTTGCTTACAGATGTATTGAATATCCTCATGATGCAGACACTCTTTTTCGATATATCACTGACCTGATTTTGGATTGGAATCTTGAAAAGAAATTATTATCCATGGTGGTGGATAATGCATCTGTTAATGATGCGATGGTGAGAAGCTTAAAGAGTTGGCTTTGTGACAAGTCTTTGATCTTATTGGAAGGTAAATTATTTCATGTTCGTTGTTCTGCTCATATTCTTAATTTGATTGTTCAAGATGGGTTACAAGTGATTGGAGGCTTCATTTTTAAGGTCAGAGAATCTGTAAAATACTTGAAAAGGTCTGGTTATGCAACACAGAAATTTAATCAAGCAAAAACCCAACTCAAGTTGAAGGATAAGAAAAAGGTTAAAATGGATTGCCCTACAAGGTGGAATTCAACCTTTTTGATGATTAAAAGTGCTCTTGAAATGAAAGAGGTGTTTTGGCGCTTGTCACAAACAGATCCAAATTATAAACATCATCCCACTGACGAGGAGTGGAAAACAGTCGAAGTTATCTCTGATTGCTTGGAACATTTTTATGCTGCAACGAATCGTTTTTCTGGTTCTAGTTTTCCTACCTCAAATGTGTTCTTTCCTGATATATGTAAGATTAAAATGCATTTGTCTAAGTGGGAAAAGAGTGAGCATGAGTTTTTGCGATTGATGGTTGTCCCCATGAAAGAGAAGTTTGACAAATATTGGGATGAATGCAGCTTGGTTCTAGCAGTGGGTGTTGTTTTTGATCCTAGATTTAAAATGCAGCTGATTGAATATTATTTTGAAAAGCTTCATGGTTCGGAAGCTTATGAGTATATTGAAAGAGTTCGCACTGCTATGTTTGATCTTTTCACTGAGTATGAAGATGATTCATCTCAATCTGAGATGGAATCAAATTTGGAATTCAGTGGTTCTTGTAATGACAAAACAGTGGCTTCTAGAGATGATGAATTGAGTGGATTTGATGCATTTGTGAGGGAAGGGTCTTCTCATATTGTTGCTAAGAAAAAATCAGAGTTGGAGCAATATCTGGAGGAGCCTTTGTTTCCAAGAGCTGAACCCTTTAATGTTTTGAACTGGTGGAAAATTAATAGTGCAAAATGTCCTACTTTAGCAAGAATGGCTCGTGACATATTAGCAGTTCCAGCTACTACAGTAGCTTCTGAGGCAGCATTTAGTGTTGGAGGAAGAGTGATTGATGAATCTCGTGCTTCTATGCTTCCAGAAACTGTAGAGGCTTTGGTGACTACAAAAGATTGGCTTCCCTCTCGAAAACGGAAAAGTAAGTTTCTGTGGTATTTATATGCATTTAACATTATTGCTGATGTTTTCATTATATATATGAGGTTCCAATTTTTCTTTTATGTTTCTTTGTGTGAAGGATCTGTCTCACAATCTGAAGAAGAAGAAGAGGTGCCAAAATGAACTCATGTCCTGCCGTCCAGTGCTGCAGAGATATGTAAGTATATTTATTTAATTATTGTGTTACTTTCTAGCTAATTGTCTTACTCTTGTTTATACCTGACAGCAACCTTTGTCTTCGTTGAAATCACATATATAGTCTTGTATTTAGTTGTCTTGTATGATTGGGTGGTTAGCTTCATCAATCATTATAATAGTTGCCATGAAAACAAACTAATTAACTGTTTTCTTTTGTTTATACAGGTTTTGACTCGTGATCATATCTAAATAGCGTCTAAAGTTTGATTTGATGAAGTTGAAGGTTATTGATGCTTATGTTCTTTTTGTGCTCCTAGCTTCATAAACATTGGAGGTCTAGTATTTTGATTAAATTAGTTTATCGTTAAGGATTATTTTGGCCATGTAATTCAACTTTTGATGTAAACCTTTATTTTGCTATAATATTTTATTAGTGTTTTATGAAAATTTATCATAAAATTATGAAATTATTATTTAAAATTTAAAAATATTTATTATTATAATTTATAAACGGATCCGATTAACGGGTCAGGTATCCGTTAACCCGCCGGATCTGGATTTGGATCGAGTTATCAATGATCCGGCGGGTAACGGGTCGGATCCGGATCCAAAATTTCTATTACGGATCCGGATCCGGATCTAAGTCGATCCGGTCCAGATCCGGTCCATTTACAGGTCTACGTACCGCTGGAAAATTTCTCGATAACTTGGTAGAGTGAATAATTTTATTTTGTTTAAAAAGTACCGACTTTTGGAAATGGGGACTTTTTTGTAATAAAAAGGTTGGGGATTTAGAACAAGTGGGTGGACCAATGGGGAAAGAGAGGTGTTGGTGGACAGCTGGACCTAATATGGGAGGTTGTGGTTGGGTACTTTATGGGCTTCTATGGTGCGGGCTTTAATAGCGAGGATTATCAGAGATGTCTGATCGTACGGTTTAGAATGGAGGAGGAGAAAATGTTGACCAAAATATGAGGGTGATGTGACGTGTTATATACCAGACCACACGTGTATGTCACCAAATTGTCCTTACGCCTATAGCATGGAAATAATTAGGTGATTATCACATCATTTTCATTTTCAGAATTCTATATTAATGAAAGTACAATTTTCTTTCATAAGTTATGACATCTTGTCCCATTCATAGAAAGCATTGATTGGGCAAAAAACATAGATAGAATTGGTTTGTTAGTTTTTTCATTTTTTTTTTTTTTTGAAATTGTGTTTTTCATTAAAACAACTAGTGATTACAATAGCTCAGAATGACATCCCTGGAGAGCAGTAGTAAACCAGCTTTGATTCTCATTCGAATGCAAAGCATGGTTTGCAAGCACATGGGCTGTATGATTAGCCTCACGGTATATACGAGCTACTCTGAAGTCGGCATGTCTACTCAATATCTCCTTCACCTCTGCGATAATAGCACCCACACTGGAGAGATCTACATCTAATTGTTGTAAGGCCTGTGTGAATAGCATGGAATCAGTTTCAAATATTATTCTATCATGGTGTAAGCTTTCAGACAACCTTAGACCATCCAATAAGGCGTTCAACTCATCATGAAAAGGAGAGGTCAATTGCACATAGGCTCTGCTAGCACCAGCTTGAAATACTCCGTGTTCATTTCGCACAATAGCACCGCTGCCTCCACGTTGAGAACTAGCCAAAAAAGCACCATCGCAGTTGCATTTTAACCATCCAGACGCTGGCACTAACCAATTTTGCTGCCGACTGGCTGTCTGACCAGCAGGTGTCTCATTAGCTATTGTAAACTCTTGGAGCCATCCTAAACTAAGCATAGTTGCGTCACTAGGCCTCTGCTTCTTTCCTTCCCACAATTGGCTATTTCTATTCTTCCATATAGACCATAAGATGACCAGAGCTCTAGCAAAGTGATGCTTAGTCATAGTGCTAGCCAGATGCATTAAACAATCCTTGAAAGAATCATGATTTGAAGCATCAATAGTAATACCAGCAGCATTCCAAGTTTCCTGAGCATACTGACAATGAAAGAATATATGCATACCATTCTCAATGTGATGCTGGCACATTAAACAACCCATATCCCCTACATAACCTTTTTGCTGAAGGCCTTCTCTAGTTGGCAAAATCCCTGCACAACTTCTCCATATATGCATGCTGACTTTACCGGGTACTTTAGCACTCCAAATTGCTTTCCAAAGCTTACCAAAAGGATCACTGGGGGGAGGAGGTGCTAATACATTTCTCAGGTGGATGTCTCTAGCCACAAAGTACGCATTATTTATTGTAAATGTACCTTTCTTGTGGAAATGCCATATTGGTCGGTCTTCCAAAGGTCTGCGACTCAAAGGGATGGTTAGAATTAGCTCAATGTCAGCAGGTGGAAAGAACATATTGAGTTTAAGAACATCCCAAGTGCGAGTTGCTGGATTGATTAATTCAGAAACAAATTGTGGGGCTCCTTGCGCCGGAGGAGATGAGGGACATCTTGGAAACGAGTCCGGGATCCAACTATGCTGCCATATATTAACATGAGACCCGGAGCCAATTCTCCATCGTAGTCCTTGTGTCAATACCTCTCTGCCTGAAAGAATGCACATAAGATGAACAAGTATGGCGATAAAGGATCTCCCTGTCGAATACCTCGCTTTGGTTTAACCAGACCATACACCATTCACCAAGAAGGAATAGCTCACAGTAGTCAAGGTTGTCATGATCAGCTCCACCCATTCTGTAACAAAACCAAACTTAAGAAGAATACAACGTACAAACTCCCATTCCAACCGATCATAGGCCTTGCTAATATCCAATTTAAGAGAAAAATGATCATCCTTTCCGGTTCTATTTGTGTGTAGAAAATGAGCCACCTCCGTTGCCACTAAGGTATTATCGGATATTAGCCTCCCAGGAACAAAAGCACTTTGGAGAGGAGATATCACCTTGTCCAAGATACACTTCAATCTGTTAGCCAAAACCTTTGAACAAATCCTGTATAACACATTACGCAGAGCAATAGGTCGTAGTTGAATCATATCTTTTGGATTTTTGACTTTTGGAATCAGAGTCACATATGTGAAATTAAGATCCCCATGTAACACCCCAGAAGACAAGAATGACTTGACTGCAGTACACACAATCCACATGCCAGTACTTCTGGAAAAAGAAAGGAGACTAAAGATATAGAAATGCTGTAAAATTGTCAATGAACACAACAAGAGTAACATCAAAAATCTGATGCAAAAACCTCAAAGAGGAAAAAGGCACCAGATAAGATTATTTCACTAATCTTCAATTTGAGTTTACAAGATAGGTAGTAGATAGGTAGTTCTCCAACACAACTACACAAGAAACTAGTCATTCTAGTTTTCACTCCTTTCTATCTATACACTCATGATCAGTTAATCAGTTTGTTCTACACAAGAACAACTGAAAACTTCACCTACTGATATAGCTAAGACACCAGTATTGACAACTTAGATTCTTTCACACAATCTAGAAATTCACTTCACTCATGGCATCATACAGGTTCTTCACATAACCAAGCTTTGCTTGATTCTCCAACACAATCAACAATTATCACTTGGATTACTCTCAGCTTCTCCAAACTTAAATGAAACCTGAATGCAAGTAAGAGAGAAACTTTAGATCATATGATCATACACAATATGCAACAAGAGTAAAACACAGTTTTAACTCAGAGACTAGGATATCAAAGTCTAAACAACAGCTGCTACAAAAACACTCTTTACACAACATAGCAGAAGCTATATATATAGAGAATAGAATTCTCCCCCTTAACTAATGCTCTTCAATTTATGGATTACAATCAGTGAATCATCATTTTGTATTTTCCATAACACCTGCACTCATCAATCATATTCCTCAATCATATCTTTCTACTTTGATTAAGCACTTTACATACCAGTAGAAACATATTCCTAAACAATATTTCTCTCATAAAAGAGCAGATAACAACTGTTAAGGAAATCATGAAATAAATACCAATGATCATGGAGGAAATAGTTAAGAATGTAAAATCCCACAAATTCATCATTCAATTAACAACTTACTAAACTGAGATAAAGACTTGTTACCTTTGTACAGAATCAAGCATTTAATTATGTGTTACCTTACTGCAGCCACTGATCTTGCAATTCATCAAGCCATTTTGCTATGATCACCATCTTCTTGTCTTTCCTAACTCCACAAGGATTTCTTGTGTTTGAATAGGATTGACCAATATATCAATAGAGACATCCCGTGAGGCCCAGGAGCCTTCGATGGGTGCATTTGAAACAATGCCGTTTTAACTTCAGAGTCTTGATATGGAGCCAGTAGATCATGATTCATGGCGGGACTCACCTTAGTTTGCACTGTATTGAGAATAAGATTCAATGTATCCACATTCACTCCATCTGTATCAAACAACGAATTATAGTAGGAGGTAACAATCGCCTCAATCTTGTTTGCTTTCGTAGCCCAGACTCTATCCGAGTTATTTAACCCCTTGATAGTGTTTCTCTGCTTTAAATTGGAGGCTCGGCGGTGGAAGAATGCTGTGTTTCTATCCCCGGCTTTCAACCATAAGGCCTTTGATCTCTAGATCCACATCATTTCTCGGCTGTCAATAGTTCTTAAAGCTTGGTATTTAAGACTTTTTTTCTCTTCATTCTGTGCTGGATCAAAAGGGGCAGCCAAGAGGTCATTCAACTTAGCCTGAACCGCCTGCATTTCAGCTTGCCTGAACATGAATGTTGGCTTCTGCCAGGCGGTTAGAGCGGCACTAGTCTGCTTAATCTTCTTTGTTGTTTGATTGATAGGATCCCCAAGAACCTCACTCTCCCAACTTCTAGTTATACCACAGTTTCACACTCTGGGTGAGCAGCCCAAACTTGGTCGAACCAAAACAAACGCCGACGACGTCTGCGAGGAGAGGGTGTAGTACATACTTCGACCAGTAGAGGACTGTGGTCAGAGGTACTAGGATGCAAATATGGCTGGCATTGATAGGTATACCGACTTTATTTACCAATACCATATACCAATCAACTTATAATTGGTAGGCAAAATTCTCTACCAGAACTAACCACCAAATTTGGTACGGTTGGTAATAGGCATCTACCAAGTTTAGATTTTAGCCCAAAAAATGAAATGATAAATATAATTTTTTCACAAATATAATGCAATGATAGCTTTGGTCTGATGGTATGTGGTCATCATATTTTCCATTAGAGCAGTCATGGTTTCGAAATTTTATTCACGCACCTCAAAATACTAGATACACATCTCTGTTTTCACACAAATTATACAAGATTTTGTAGTTACATAAAATTACCAAGAGAGACATTCATATTAAAAATAAAGAAACCTAGTTGAAATTGATATCCCGCTTATAATTCTTTTTTGGTAAGGAAGAACTAGAGATCCAGTTCATAGAGATGCTAGAAATTCAGCGCTTGTGACACAGGTATGGAAGCTCAATGCTTGTGACCTCTACGAGATTGCTATTCTAAATTTTCACACGCATCAAAGATACATCGGCTTGTAGCAAGTACTTTCGAGAAGTACGACCTGGAAGGACGAGATGTAGTACAGTATATCTACCACAAAGAAGCTGAGTTTTCAAAGAAGATTCATAAAGCAAATGGAATGATGCATGTTGGTGCTCGTGGATCATACCCTTCTAAATGCAAGTAGCTAGAGATTGGAAGCTACCTAATTATCCACCAAATCATTTAGAAATAGAGACGACAACTTCAGCAGACAAGCAGCCAGAGCAATGATATATATATATATATATATATATATATATATATATATATATATATATATATATATATATATATATATATATATGTATGAGGGTTCTTCTAAGGGATCCTTTTTTTTGACATATATGAGAGATGAGGAATTACTCCAACTTTTTGATTATATTTTTAAATCTCCACCGTTCAGTTTGTTGGTCCTTATATATAGATCAATTCTGCAAATTTTCAGCCAATTTGGTGATCGTTAAGGTGTCGAAGAAGATTAAATCAATGAACGAACCAAATCTGCCAAACCTGGACCGTTCATGCTTATAATTATAAATCGTAGTTTTGAATGCCTTAACGATCACCAAAATTTCTGAAAATTTGCAGAAGTGATCTACTCATAAAAAACTACATATTGAACGGTGGAGATGTGATTTTGTGATCGAAAAGTTGGAGTAATCCATCATCCCTCATATATGTCAAAAAAAGGGATCCCTTAGTGGAAGGGCCCTATATATATATATATATATATATATAAATTGAGTAGCAGATTTAGAAAAAGATGTGTATTTAGTGAATAGTTTATGTATTGTTAATAAGGGTATTTTAAGAAGTTTGTGTATGTGTATATAGTAAAATGTTAAAACAATAAAGTTAATAGGTGGTGTGTTAAATATAGGATGTGTATTTAGTATTTGTTTTGGCCACGATCCTCAGCGCGCGGAGCAGAGGTTTCTAGCGAACAAAGAGAGAGGAGAGTTGCGGGCATGCCACCTCGCAGACGAGGAAAATGTTGCAGGTGATGCGAGATCTTGACTTCTGATCAGACGAATGGGTTTCAGGTGCCACCTCAGACGAGGATTTACGAGCACAAGCGATCGATACTCACAGCGGCGCGAGCAGAGCAACTATAGGGAGTTCAGAGATAAGTCGGGGGTAGAGTCCGGAGGGCTCTGGAGAAGAAACCTAGGCGGCGGCGCTTAAGGTTAGGGTTTCGAGGAGCTCGAAGGGTAACTGGTTTGCAGTTTGTGTTTGTATTTGTTTGAGTATTGAGAGTTCTCGTTTCTATTAGGGTTCGAGCCCCCTTATATAGTAGTTCGACTTGTGGCGGAAGAAAAGTAATTAGAATCCAAGTCGGACTCTGAAACCCTATAGCACGAGGGCAATGTTCTGTCCATGCGAACCAACCATCTTGTGACACATGTCCAGTTCGCACACTTCATTCCGCATAGGGCATTGCTTCTGCGCTGCCAACTGTAGACTCCTATGCGAACTGGAATATCCTCATCCCGCGGGCTGGCATATGATGCTATCTCGCGTGCTCCTGAAGCTTGCTTCTATTTCGCGGGCTATTGCAGCTCGCGAGCCTTAAAAGGGCTTTTTATATTAAATGGGCCACATGGATTGGCCCGAAGCATATCAAAGACTTGCAACAGTCTTCGACATTTGTCGTGGTGCGCGCGGACTCCGCATGTCGCTGCCTCGCGAAGTCCTCTACGCGAGCCAGTTCACCAGCTCGCCTCGCCTCGCCTCGCCTACGCGAAGAGTCAATCTCGCCTACGCGAAGTACATTTGCGTCTCGCCTACGCGGACTTGTATACAGTAATTCCGCACGAAGTCATTCCGCGCGCGAGCTAAGTGTTGTACGCGAACTGCGCAGTCCGCCTATGTCCATTCCTCGCGCAAGCTAAGTGAAGTCCAGTTCGCATGTAAACTCTGTTCTCAGCTCGCGTGGTCTTACTAAAAAGGTCATCACTTGTAAACTTAGAGAAACTTGGGCTCGCCGGTATAACATGGACCAAGAAATAATTAATATTTACATAGACATTTACTGTCCAGTAAAATATTAATTTAGGCGTAAACAGTATTTAGAGATGTGTTGATAAAAGGCTTTTTCGCCAAATTGCTACCCTAACTTTCACCTTGGTGTCAACTTGCTACCCTAGCTTTCATTTCAGGCAATTTACTACCCTAACTTTTCATAATTAGCCAATTTGCTAACTTAACTATTATTTTTGTCAATTTGCTACCTTATGTTTTCAAAATTAGCCAACTTGCTACATTTTTGTCATTTTATTTTGTTCATTTCTTCATCCAAACATGAATTAATTCTGAAAATTGAAGGTTAAAGTTGGTCGATATTAAAATTTTGATAAGTAAATTGGTTAATCTTGAAAACCTAAAATAGCAAATTTGATGGAAATGTAGCAAATTGGCAGATTTAATAGTTAAGGTAGCAAATTGGTTAATTATGAAAAGTTAGAATAGCAAATTGGCTGAAATGAAAGCTAGGGTAGCAAATTGACACTAAAGAGAAAGTTAGGGTAGCAAATTGTCAATTATGCCTTGATAAAATTTCTCTTATATTTATAGTATGTGATAAATATAAAACAATACATATATTATATATTATACATATATTTTAATTGTCTTTACATATATTATTCATTTTATAGATTGTTTGTAAGAGATTAGAGATTCAATTCTCGTTTTCTATATAGATATAAGTGTATTTTTGCATAATTACACATACATGGTTGGTACGGTATACCGATGGTATGAAAATCTCAATACCAAGTAATAACCATGTTACCAAAACTGATACGGTATACCGAACGCCTACATCTGAGCCAGCCGCCGAATTGCACCTCCAGATTTCTCAGAATTCATCAAGATTTCGTTGAAGTCTCCAACAAGCAGCCATGGTAACGAGTACTGACTTGCCAAGCGTCGCATTAGTGCCCACGTACTACTACGATCAGCAGTCCGAGCATAGCCATAAATCCCAGTCAGTCTCCACTCTTCTGGGGAGTTGGGGTTCCAATTGTGACATCCACGTGACGCGCTGAATACGTGCGTACCTGGACCGGTACATCGTTCATCCAAAGAAGCGCAACTCCCAGCGAATCATCACTAGGAGCCATCCCCAAGCAGTTATCAAATCCAACCTTAATCCTAAGAGTCTCCAGTTGTTTATCAGAGCATAGGATCTCCGATAAGAACAATATTTGTGGCTTCTCCCCCCGAATCAATTCGACCAATGTCCTTCGTCTAGTACTTCCGGCTATACCTCGGCAATTCCAGGCGAGTATTTTAAAGTTCATCATGGTTGT